>SJYO01040405.1:886400-968034 GCA_006410555.1 Capra ibex | reverse complement strand
AGAAGGGGTGGTCTGGACCCGGACGAGAGGTACGCCCAGGGAGCACGTGGGCCCGGGAGAAGGGGTGGTCTGGACCCGGACGAGAGGTACACCCGGGGAGCACGGGGACCCGGTAGAAGACGTGGTCTGGACCCGGACGAGAGGTACGTCTAGGGAGCACGTGGGCCCGGTAGAAGGGGTGGTCTGGACCCGGACGAGTGGTACGCCCGGGGAACACGTGGGTCCGAGAGAAGGCGTGGTCTGGACCCGGACGAGAGGTACACCCGGGGAGCACGTGGGCCCGACAGAAGGGGTGGTCTGGACCCGGACGAGAGGTACGCCCAGGGAGCACATGGGCCCGGGAGAAGGGGTGGTCTGGACCCGGACGAGAGGTGCACCCGGGGAGCACGTGGGCCCGGGAGAAGGAGCGAGGTCGGTCCGACTGAAGGGACATTAACATAAGGGTATACACAAGACAGACCGAGGTATCTGAGATCGGTGGGTGAAGGCCTTAAGGTTCCGGGTTCTTTTCGGACACACAGGGCTATAATGGAGAGCCGGGACCGTCGGTAGATGTCCTTAAGACCTTACTTTTTATGTTTTGGGTCACCGGTCCGACCGTACCGACTGGTGTGCACCCGTCCTAGGTCCGATGCGAGAAGAAGTAGACGAAGCACTAGGACCGTACCGGTCCCCTGGGACCCCGGGATCTTTAGACCAACGGGACGTAAATGTGGCCTTTGTAAATGTCGTCTTGTTTTGTCAAAAGTGCTACCGAGGATCTTCAGAGTGTGCCCGCCTTGAAGTCGATGGCGGGGTACTAAAGGTGAGGATAAAAGAAACTAAGATTCTACGGTAGTTAACATTCTGTACCGTAACAAAACCCTTGTCGGAAAAAAACAGACACCCTCCTTAAATTTTTTCTTTTTCTTTGTGGGGTACGTTACATGGCTGATTAACATTCTGTATAGGACTTGGGTCTTATTAATTTTAGACCTGTTGACACACGGAACCTTAATTCCTTTATCTGAGAAAGACACCCAGTCTCAACCGAAGGAAAAGGTAGTGACGACTCCTGCGACCCTGCGACCGAGGCTCCCTCTTTCGTCCTCCGACTCACGACCCGTCCACAAACTAGAGTTATGTACTAGCGACCGGGAGGTACGACGGTGCGAGACACGAGTCACTCTGCTCCCGTCCGTCCGGGCGGGACATACATGGGGCGTCCTCTGCCGGTGACCTAGGACAGGTCTCTGCTGTGTAGGGGATGTCGAAGGTCGTCCTTTCCGTCACCACACACTGGGGATCTCTGCGTCGTTCTGTCAGCTTCTTACACACTTCGGTCAAGGTCTGACACGTTGTCTCTAGTGGGAAAACAAGACGTTACTACGCTTTTAGTGATTATTATTTCTATTTTAATTTTGTTTAAATGATCCTCCTAAAACCTCATTGAGACTCGACTGTCACCAGGAGACCACCAAGGTGTAGTGTCCGCCTGTGGAGACGAGGTAGAGATCCCACTAGTGAAGAGTGTTTGTGAGAGAGTATGAGGGTTACCCCTGTCCATGAGCCCATGAAGGGTCTCCGGGACACGTCATCCTAGTGTTACCTCCTTACAGGTTCCCGTCCTCGTCCGGACCCACCTCACTGGTCAACGGATCCACTTGTGGTCTCCCACTCTCAGAAGTCTCCACCACTGAAAACTTCACCAAGAAATTTTTATCCGTGCCCCGCCCCGACCCCCAACATTGGTTCTGTCGGTTCCGACCTCCGTTCGACCCCTGGTCACTCTTAAGACGCGAATCTGGCCGTCCGACCTTCCTACACACCGTCCTCTACGTCCCCAAACCTCGACCCGACCAGACACCTCCCTCAAACCTGAACCTTAAGCAGGACAACCATACGTAGTGGAAGAACGACTGACTAGAGATATAGAACGCGAATCAGCTAGTCAGCACAGGTTGAGAAACGTTGGGGTACCTGACATCGGGTGGTCCGAGAAGACAGGTACCCCTAAGAGATCCGTTCTTATGACCTCATCCAACGGTACGGGTGGAGGTCCCCTAAAAGGGTTGGGTCCCTAGCTTGGGTCCAGAGGGCTTAACGTCCAGCTAAGAAATGGTAGACTCGGTGGTCTTTTCGGGAAAGATCTAGAATAAAAGTTGTCTAGTCGACTTCTGTGGGACCACCAAGTCTGCCATCTCAGACTGCCATCTCTGACTTCAGGGACCCATCCCTCCTAGAGGATCTCTTCCTGGACCGTTTGGTAAGGTCATAAGAGCGGACCCTTTAGGGTTCTTACTTCCTAGGACCACCCGAGGTCAACAGGTACCTCAGTGTCTCAGTCTGCACTGACTCGCTGATTGTGAAAGGAAGAAAGTCGGTGTGACACACCCTAGAATCGAGGGCTTGGTCCCTACTTTGGACACAGGGGTCGTAACCTTCGTACTTCAGAATTGGGGACCTGGTCGTCCCTTTGGGGTCGACCTCTGCGGGACTTACGACGGTGCCGACGACGCTCGCAGACGCAACGGGGTCTACGAAACAACAAAGGTACTTAGTGACTGGACCTCCGTCTAAAGGTTCACCCGGTGACAATGGTCGTGTGTGTGAAAGGAAGACCCCGTGGACCGACAAGGAGGAAGATCTTACAAGAAGAGCGTCCATCCCTGTACCGAGGCGTGAGTAGAGCGCGTCTAGATCCGAAGGAAGGACTTAGAGAATCGGGGAGGAAAGAGGAGGTCGAGCGCTCCAGTAAAACGTCCCACGAGACGCACACACACAAACAAAACGTAGACACAGAGGAGATCTGGTTCTCGAGGCAGAACCGAAACACGAGTCTTGTGTCGGACTGTGAATGGTCTACACGAGATACAAATAACAATAACTTAATCCAACAAAAGTCTCAAGGAGACACAAATAATAAAACAGTCTAAGAATTATGAAAAAGACGCAATATTCACCCCTTTTGTAGATTTTCTTCGATTTCCTCAATAGGTTCTATCATACCCCCGACCCTTCCCCCACCCCGTGTCTCGGGGGACGAAAGGGGTACACTGCAACTGGAAGTCTTACTGTGTGAGAACTGCGGGTGAGACGGGACCGGACCCTCGGGGTATAAGAACCTTGAATTGCCAGAGGAGATCTGTCCGCTCGACTTCCGAGGAGGCTACCCGGAATCCAACTGTGGGCGGTACCCTAAGGTCGGGAACCACTTGTTCTGCACTTACACTTCAGACGCCGAGTCCTACACCCACACCCCTACCTCGTGTCTCTCGGTTTCTCTGAAGGACACCGTCTCCGATTGAGGCCTGGGTGGATCTTAAGTGTTGAAGAATTTCCAGAGAGGTCGGTCCTCGTTCCCCGGTCCACTGAGTGGGGACCCGTCCCAATGTCCTTCGTTCTCAGTTCGTATTCCTTTCCTACTCCTAACTTTTGGTGGAAGAGGTTAACCCGACGAGGGGAAAGGATCTAGAACCCTCTTGACCGGTTCTCTCGGGGGTCCGGGACTTAGGACGGGTGGGACCGGGTAGACGGTGGACATGGACTTATCCCTGGTCCTGGTAGTCCGGGACTTCACTGGGGAGACTCTCGGAGGGTACCACACCCCTATACCTAAACGAGTTTGGGGGTGACTCTGGGTGACTCACGTCAGAGTCCGACCGGTCCTACTCTTCACCAAGACGTCCCATTAGAGATGGTGACACAGTCCCCATGGGTGCAGAGGGTCTCTGGATCCACCTCGTGGGACTGAGGTCACACGGAGACTCCGTAATGTCTGTGTTAGAGAGTCAATTCTACTAAACCTTTAACTCCGAGGACTTCCAGCTCATAATCAACGAAGACTGAGAGACACTGGGGTATATGACATCGGACGGTCCAAGGGGACAGGGACCTTAGGAGGTCCGTTCTTATGACCTCACTCAACGGTAAGGGAAGAGGTCCCCTAGAAGGACTGGGTCCCTAATTTGGGTCCAGAGGACGTCACATTCGTCTAAGAAATGGTAGACTCGGGGGTCCCTTCGGGTTTACTGATCCCCCAGTCTCATCGAGGGGGCTTTAGGAAGTAGGACATTATCGTGTCCTCGCCACCGTAAGACTCGTTCCACTGAGAGACGAGAAGAGAGTGCGTAGTGTGACGAAGGAGATACCTCGGACTGTGAGATCGGCGTCTGATCACGCCTCGGACCATAGGTCATCCGTGAGTTTGACGAAAAGTACCTTCGGGAAAGTAACAGACACAAATTCGTGTACCTAAGTCTGTCTCCGGGGACCTTCTCTCACAAGGGAGACGGGGTGTCGTCGTGACATCTGTCGCGATCCTTGCCATCCTCCCTGACTCTCAAAGAACTTTCATTAGGGAAAGAAACACTAATAAACTGTTGGCGCGTCGCTTTACCCTCACCCGAAAATTTGGTACTTTCATCTGCGCCCCGGGTCTGGACCTAAGTCTCCCTTCGTCTTTACATGTTATCGCCCGGAAAGAGAAAGAAGAGGAAAACAAAAGTCTCTTTGTTAATCCTCAGGACACCAACCGTTCGAGATTCTGTCAGGGTCACTAGGTTGGAAGGCACATAGATGCGGAAACTCACACCCCACCTGATTTACTGAACGAAGGTTAAGATTACTCATCTTCTCCCGTGTCTACTAAAATAGAGTGAGAAAGATAATCATAGATGGATAAATAATTATGAACCGACGAGACCCAGAATCAGCACCGCACATCCTAGGAGCTAGACGCAACGTTACACGTCCTAGAAATCGACACCGAACGTTTGAGAATCAACGCCGGACACCCTAGATCAAGGGACTGGTCCCTAGTTAGGACCCGGGGACGGAACCCTCGAACCTCAGAATTGGTGACCTGGTGGTCCTTCCACGGTAATGCGGTGAAGACTATAGCCCGATACTTTTCTGACACCGAAAATGGAAACCGTGAGAGAGTGGGAGAGACCCCAGTGTGTCGGATCCCAGCGGTCGGTGTTACAGGACTCCGACGGACGCCTCTGCGGGTCCACCACTCGCAGCCTCCGGGTCGTTGTTGGTGCCTTCACTCTAACGTTTGTGAGGGTGTGGGCGAGACAAACCTTACGAAGGAACCTGGTCCGTGACCGGACCTCGAGGTGGCGGGAACACACGGACCTTCCGAGGTAAGAGGAAATAATGGTCGGTGGAAGAAAGAGAGGTCTGAGTTTCGTCAAATAACTCTAGTAGTCGAAATAGGAGGTCTATAAGGACACTAAAGACGACTCAGTACGGAGACCCAAGGACCACGACCTCGTTTCAGGGTCTTGACCACAGCTCTCACCGTTCTCGTCTTACTTCTTGGAACGCCAAGTCCGCGACCGCCCGACCGGGAGACCCCAAATAAAGTACAGGTGGAAAATTAGTCCGAAGGGGTCCCCGAGTCTCCATTTCGTAGGAGACCGTCACGTCCTCTACGTTCTCTGTGATCAAACTAGAGACCCGGACTCTCTAGGGGAACTCCTCCTTTACCGTTGGATGCGGTCATAAGAACGACCCTTTTAGGGTACCTGCCTCCTCGGACCACCCGATATCAGGTATCCCAGCGTTTCTCAGCCTGAGCTGACTCGCTGATTTGTGTGTGTGTGTGTGTTCAGAGTGTGTGTGTGGAAAATTAGTTATAGTTGTTCCGGTACTACTGTCTCCTGTCCCTGGTTCTCTAACCCGAAGTGACTTCCACGGACAAGGGAAATACCAGGTAGTACAGGAGGAAGGGTCCAGACTGGACTTACACCGAGGTAGAAATAGGTCCTCTGGGCGACGAGTGTTTCGTCTATCTTAAGTGACGTAAATACACAGAATGTTCCTTTTTATAATTGTTCACCGGTCAACTAATTGAGTGAAACTCAGTCTATAAAAAGATCGGGTAGGATCGGGACTACCTCTTTGTCGACCGAGACCGACCGAAGTAATAGTGGTGGCTCTCTTTTGTTACAGGAATTTCTTTTACGGAGACTAATACGATTTTCCAGAGGAGGAGATGTACGTCTCCCACCCCTCCTTGTGTCGTGACTAAAACAAGGTTCACTGAGTGGCCGTACTTTGGGAGACCCCACGGTAGACGGTCTTGGGAACCCAGGATTCTTATCAGGGACCCTGGACATTGGGGTCACCTTTTAGAGTCAGAATAAAGGACGACGGGGGTCCCAGGAAAAGAGTAAAGAGTCGGGCCAAATTCTTTGTCCAACTTTTGGACTCCCAAAAGTCACGACTCCAGTATTCCCAGTTGGGTGTACTCACTGAGTTAAGAAAAGGACAGTTATCCAGAGAACCTCTCCTTGAATTGGGTGACCTTGCCTGCACCCGGTCCGGGGAGAGACCTCTTTTCGTGGTGGTTCGACATATCATTAATTAAAGGTGTCGGGGGTTCCGGAGCCCGTACCGGGGGACGTGACCGGGACGACGGGACTTGTCTGGGGAGGAAACGGGAGAATAGATACACCCCAGTGTATCTATACCATAAAACAGAGGTAGTTTTACCTCATTTGTTTTATAACTTTTCTTTCGGGACCTAAGTGAACAGACTAAGTGGGTACTAAAAGGGTCACCAGAACTCTAGGTGTTGGGTTCCAAGAGTAAATACCTGACACTTCCCAGAACTTACGGTTCAAGACCACAGGGATATCATCCTTGAAATCTGTCTGTGTTCGTACAGAAAATAAAATAAATAAACCAAATTAAAAACCGACACGACCCAGAAGTAACGACACACACCCGAAAGAGATCGATGTCATGCTTCCGAAGAGTAACGCCAACAGAGAGAGCGACGTCTCGCACCCGAGATCGACGCACCCGAAGCCATCAACGTGGTACGTCCGGAGTCGTCAACAGTGGGACGTCGTACGCCTTAGACGGACCTGGTCCCTCGCTTGTGCACCGGGGACGTAGCCGTCCGCCTCAGGGTAGGGGACATGGTGGTCCCTTTAGGGTTGGCACAGAAAATCTTTTTGTTGAGACCGAAAGAAAACAGACTCCGGACTACACCTGACTTTTTAATTCAGAGGTCGTTTCCACTCCAGTACGCCTCCGGAAGGCTCCACCACAACACGAGTGTCTCCCTAAGTTGTGTCCCGCCTTACTCCGTCCTGAGTTCTTAACGATCTACCCAAGATCGTTTCGAAGGACCAATTTGTTCTTCTTTCCTGTCCTCCTTCACCGGACAGACGAAACCCCTTCGACTCAAACTTTAGTCCAGTCCTGTCGACCCATGTGACCTTATTGTTTACCGAATCTACCATTTCTTAGACGGACGTCAAGTACTCTGTACCCAAGTCAGAGATCTACCCCTTCTAGGGGACCTCTTCCCTTACCGATGGGTGAGGTCAGAAGAACGAACCTCTTAAGGTACCTGTCTCCTAGGACCTTATTGGTTCCGGTCCTGAACCTCCTGAGGACAGGGGCAGAGGGGGGAGTAGGGGTCGGAGGGAGTGGGGTCCGAAAGGGGTCCCCATGGGGTAGTCGGAAGAGTTCCGACGGAGACAAATCTCGACGGGAGGTCCCAGACTCGACTCATCCTTTGTCGGGCGAGGTCCGTCGGTCAAAATGAAGAACAATCGTCAGACTTTTCCTCCGGTAATAAAGTGTCGTCTCTATTTTCAATTAGTGTCTAATCTTAACGGGGCTTTTATAGCTACTGTAGTAAGTGGACTCAGGACCGGGGTCCCCCTTCATAAGTGAAGACGACTCACCGGTCTGGTCAAGCCGGTCAAGAGGTGAGAAGTCTTACGAGAGGTGGGAATTTGTTTTCGGACCTAAGGACTTATCTCCCGTAAGTATCCGTCAGCCCCCAGTGAGACATCTGGATGACTCACGGGACGACAGATCTGAAACCTAACCTCTTCCAGACAAACGAGAGACGGGCCGGAAAAGTGACAGAGGGAGGGGGAGAGAGTAATGCTGAAATAGACCTCCGTGGTAGTGGGACCCCTCTGAGGGTTTGTCTTGGGGTCCGTGTCTCCTCGCCTCTGTCCTCAATGTTTTATTTTCAAGGGCAAGGTTCCGTCCCACTCAAGAGTTAAGACTTGGAGGCCACACCCTGATCCCCTGAAATAGGGAAGCCCGGAGGACTCTTATCCTATTTTAAGTTCGACACATATATACAGGTACTTTAAGAGGGGGGTGGGGGCTGGGGTACTGGTGTTCAGGTAAGAGACGAAGAAGGGGAGATGAGGACGGGATCGTCAATCCGAGTAGTCATGGTAAAAAGATATAAGGTATATGCACGTAATGTGATGTTACAACAAAAGGAGAAAGACTGAAGTGAGAGATACTGTCCGAGATCCAAGTAGGTGTAGTAAAGTCGATCGTCCTTCGACGACATATCGCGTCACTCGAGTCGACCCACGAGACACTACTGGATCTCGCCCCCTCCCTCCGAGTTCTCTCTCCCCTAGATCCATATGCATGTCGACTACATATGTTAGTGTACTAGAACATGTATCTTTGATTGTGTTGTAACATTTCGTTAATATGACGTTAACTTTTTATTTTTTTTGGTTCCACACAAACTTTATTTTACAACAGTAATATCAAGCAAGACTTCACTAGTCGACTATATCACGAGGAACCGTCGGTCGGTGTCTCCCCTTCCGTCCTATGAGAGTACTAGGACCTATGGGTCGGACGATCCGAGACCGCGGTACTTGACGCTAGAGAACTCGGTCTTCTCAGACTGGCACACACCTTCGGGACTCAAGCCACCCGGCGTTACGTGTCCCACCTCTGTGAGGGGTTAGGGTGAGGTCGAAACCAACTTTGTTCTGACCTACCCGACCACGGTCCGACCCGAGGGGACTCATGACTACCCCGACTCTTTGGTTCGAGAGTGTCTCTCCGGTCTTCCATTAGTTCCGGTCCCCTTACCTCCGCCCACCGTCTCTATGAAGTTCAGAAGGGTCCGTCGAGTCACCATTTCTTAGGTGGACTTTTACGTCCTCTGTCCTCTACACCCAAGTTAGGGATCGAACCCTTCTAGACGACCCCCTCCTTTACCGTGGGGTGAGGTTATAAAAACGGACCTCTTAGGGCACCTGTCTCCTCGGACCTCCTGATGTCAGGTACGCCAACGTTTCTCAGTCTGTGCGGAATCACTGGTTTGCTGTAGACAATACCTTGTAATTACCATCCATCTTAGCACTAGTCAAGTCAAGGCAAGTCAACGAGTCAGCACAGGCTGAGAAACGCTGGGGTACTTGACGTCGTGCGGTCCGGAGGGAGAGGTAGTGGTTGAGGGCCTCAAGTGAGTTTGAGTACAGGCAACTCAGCCACTACGGTAGGTCGGTAGAGTAGGAGACAGCAGGAGAAGAGGACGGGGGTTAGGGAGGGTCGTAGTCTCAGAAAAGGTTACTCAGTTGAGAAACGTACTCCACCGGTTTCATGACCTCAAAGTCGAAGTCGTAGTCAGGAAGGTTACTTGTGGATCCTGACTAGAGCAAATCCTACCTGACCAACCTAGAGGGACGTCAGGTTCCCTGAGAGTTCTCAGAAGAGGTTGTGGTGTTAAGTTTTCGTAGTTAAGAAGTCGTGAGTCGAAAGAAGTGTCAGGTTGAGAGTGTAGGTATGTACTGGTGACCTTTTTGGTTTCGGAACTGATCTACCTAGAAACAACCGTTTCATTACAGAGACGAAAACTTATATGATAGATCCAACCAGTATTGAAAGGAAGGTTCCTCCTTCACAGAAAATTAAAGTACCGACGTTAGTGGTAGACGTCACTAAAACCTCGGTGGTTTTTATTTCAGTCGGTGACAAAGGTGACAAAGGGGTAGATAAAGGGTACTTCACTACCCTGGTCTACGGTACTAGAATCAAAAGACTTACAACTCGAAATTCGGTTGAAAAAGTGAGAGGAGAAAGTGAAAGTAGTTCTCCGAAAACTCAAGGAGAAGTGAAAGACGGTAGTCCCACCACAGTAGACGTATGCACTTCAATAACTATAAAGAGGGTCGTTAGAACTAAGGTCGAACACGAAGAAGGTCGGGTCGTAAAGAGTACTACATGAGACGTATCTTCAATTTATTTGTCCCACTGTTATATGTCGGAACTACATGAGGAAAAGGATAAACCTTGGTCAGACAAGAAGGTACAGGTCAAGATTGACAACGGAGGACTGGATGTATATCCAAAGAGTTCTCCGTCCAGTCCACCAGACCATCAGGGTAGAGACAGTCTTAAAAGGTGTCAAAGAACACTAGGTGTGTCAGTTTCCGAAACCGTATCAGTTATTTCGTCTTTATCTACAAAAAGACCTTGAGAGAACGAAAAAGGTACTAGGTCGTCTACAACCGTTAAACTAGAGACCAAGGAGACGGAAAAGATTTTGGTCGAACTTGTAGTCCTTCAAGTGCCAAGTGTATAACGACTTCGGACCGAACCTCTTACAACTCGTAATGAAATGATTGTGCACTCTACTCACGGCAACCCGCCATCAAACTCGTAAGAAACCGTAACGGAAAGAAACCCTGACCTTGCTTTTGACTTGAAAAGGTCAGGACACCGGGGCCGACTCAAAAGGTTTGAACGACCGTATAACTCACGTCGTGAAAGTGTCATAGTAGAAAGTCCTAAACTTTATCGGGTTGACCTTAAGGTAGTGGAGGTGATCGAAACAAACATCACTACGAAAGATTCCGGGTGAACTGAAGTGTAAGGTCCTACAGACCGAGATCCACTCACTAGTGTGGTAGCACTAATAGAACCAGTACTTCTAGAAAAAACATGTCAAGAAGGCACATAAGAACGGTGGAGAAGAATTATAGAAGACGAAGACAATCCAGGTATGGTAAAGACAGGAAATAGCTCGGGTAGAAACGTATTTTATAAGGGAACCATAGAGATTAAAAGAACTTCTCTAGAGATCAGAAATGGTAAGACAACAAAAGGAGATAAAGAAACGTAACTAACGACTCCTTCCGAAAGAATAGAGAAGAACGATAAGAAACCTTGAGACGTAAGTCTACGAATATAGAAAGGAAAAGAGGAAACGAAAAGTGTCGATAAACATTCTGGAGGAGTCTGTCGGTAAAACGAAAATCTAAAGAAAAGGTACCCCTACCAGAACTAGGGACAGAGGACATGTTACAGTGTTTCTTACCACTAGTCTCCCAGAATTTAAACCTCAGGTAGGAAGAGTCGTGGGACCGTGTCGGTTCTGGGGACACCCGACGGTCCGTGTCTCGACTCTCACCGACCCGGAGGGAGAATCGCAGGACAAACCCAGGTCGAGACCAGAAACGACGGGACATCAACGGTTCCTCGAGTATGAAATCTCTAATTCACGAGGGATGTACGACCGTTCGATTATGTAGAGTACCGAACCCAAAGTAGAAACCTACTAAAAGAAGAAATAAAAGAAATATTTGAAGCATATTCTTATTTGGGAGTGACCTTCATAATTTTTAAACGTGACATCTCTATTTTGTTTCCAGAGAGACCTGGGAGTGTAGAATACTTGACCGACGAGTAGAAAAATAGATAAAAAGGTAACCCAACAACCAGAACCAGAAAAAAGGACGTCCAACTATCATCAAAAATTGTTTCAGACCTATTATTAGGTCGAAAATACACATACACACAGGTAAAGACGTATATGTATTTACATAGACGTATACCCATGTGTGTATACGTATTTATGTAGACGTGTGTGTCGAATGCCGGAAGGGACCACCGAGTCACCCTTTCTTAGGTGGACGATATGTCCTCTGTGTCCTCTACATATAAACTAGAGACTCGACCTTTCTAGACCTCCTCCGTTACCGTCGGGTGAGGTTATAAGAACGGACCTCTTAGGACACCTGTCTCCTCGGGCCGTCCGGTGTCAGGGCCTCCATAGTCTCTCAGTCTGTAGTAACTTCGTTGACTTGAGTGTACGTGTGTGTAGAGACATTTTGTGGAAGAGGTTGAGACAACGAACAGAAAATAGAGTCGAAGATCACTAAAGACTAAGACTTAGTCTTCAAGGCGTAAAACTATTTCCGACTGTAGTGAGAAAAACAAACGGAAACACTAAACACAAACGAACTCCGGCACGGGTGAGGTCGAGGTTCCAGTATTGGTACAACAGGATGGAAAAGAGGAGGGTGAAACCAGAAAGAAGTCACCTATCGGTCAAGTGGGTCGTGTAGAGGGCCCCGACTCTTATCGGGGGAACCGGGGTCTAGGGTGTACAGAGAGAAGTTCCGACAAAAACGACACCCCTCAGTCCTCGAAGAAGGGTTTAAGGACCTTCTCACATGAGAAACGACGAAGGAAACCCTGGACGGGAAGGGACGGTTCCACCTCTCACCTCTCGTTGGACTTAGTAAAGTCTCCAACTGGAAACTTGGTTCAAAATGAAATAGAGGTCAGTGATAAACGATTAAGTAAACTCTCAAAAACGGTTTCTAATTGTAGACTTCGTGGGGAAAGTGTGTCAGACGAGGAACCTTTTGCTCCTCCCGTCAACGGGCGAGACAAATAGGTCGTAAAGACCCTCACTGACAAAAGGTGTACTACAAAATAAAGGGGTTCCCTTTATAGGTGGTCGTCTTTTTCACTGTAGAGAAAAACGTCACCTCTGTCCGGTGTCTTTTGTTTGAGTCGGAGTTGTCACTGAACTTTTGTACCAGGGATCTGGTTCAAGTGTTCGGCACAATAAAGAGGAGAACATTCAAAGTATATACACCCTGAGTGTCAATAAAATCCTCCCCTGTGCCTAGGACGAAGGGTCCGCCATGATCACCATTTCTTAGGTGGATGGTCTGTGCCCCCCACCCCCTCCCTCTCTTCCTCCTCCACCCCCTCTACGTACCTCTCTCATTGCACCTTTGAATGGTAAGGTATACATTTTATCTATTGGTTTACCCGTAAACGACATACTAAGTCCTTTCAGTTTGTCCCCGAGACATTGTTGAATCTCCTCACCCCACCCCTCCCTCTACCCTCCTTTCAAGTTCTCCCTCCCCTGCATACATATGGATACCGACTAAGAAGAACTAAAACTGTCTTTCGTTGTTTTAAGACATTTCGTTAATAGGAAGGTAATTTTTTCATTTAATTAATTTTTTTTTCTTAGATGTATGGTCACATCCTCGTGTCCTCCACACCCAAACTAGGGACCCAACCCCTCTAGGGGACCTCTCCGTTTATCGTTGGGTGAGGTCATGAGAACGGACCTCTTAGGGTACCTGTCTCCTCGGACCGACTGATGTCAGGTACCCCAGCGTCAGCCTGTGTTGACTCGTAGACTCGTAAGGGTCGTACCTAGGACGTAGGTTGAGAGAACCAACCCCCACTTTGGTTCGTCCTGAGAGACGTCGAGGATCCATACTTACGAAAGACACAGGGGGTAAAGAACAAACACCCCTTATCTGAGGTCGGAGGTTCTCGAAGGGACTCAAGGTTTCCCGTCCAAGTTTGTCAACGAACAGTCCCTCCCATCCCTTTCGTCTCTATTCCCTCCCCGACGGTTATTCGTTATCATGCCAGAACCACGCCCTAGGACCGAGACGGAGTTCCTTATGTGTATTGTTATAGAAACCAGGGACATCAATTTCGACACCAAAAAGGTCATCAGTACATACATACACTCACAACCTGGTATTTCTTCCGACTCACGGTTTCTTAACTACGAAAGGTTGACACCACGACCTCTTCTGAGAACTCTCAGGGAACCTGTCGTTCCTCTAATTTGGTCAGTTAGGCTTTCTTTTAGTTGGGACTTATAAGAAGTCTTCCTGACTACGACTTCGACTCCGAGGTCAAACCGGTGGACTCCGTTTCTCGGGTGAGTGTAACCTATTTTTTTTGTTTTGTTTTGTTTTTGGAGTACGACCCTTTCTAACGTCCCTCCTCCTCTTCCCCTGTCGTCTCCCGTTCTACCTATCACTTCCCGTTCCCCTCGGACCGAATGACGTCGGGTACCCCAGTTTCTCAGTCTGTGCTGACTCGCTGACTTGTTGTCGTTGTCTTGATTTTTGGGGTTCTTTACGTTCAACAATTGATGCACTACTTCGTAAGAAGTGAGTCGAGTAGTCCTCTGGAGGACTCCGGTCTGATCTCCTTACGTCCCGGACGTGTGTGGGACGAGGAATAGTCGTGGGATGGGAACTTGGTGACGTTGACTTGAGGAGTGGTTTAGGGTCGGCCCCAACCCTGTTTGTCAAAAAGTCCTGTGCTCAGGTGAGATAGAGGGAAACGGACCGTTTCGTTATTTCGAAAAGACGCACACACACGATTCAGTGAAGTCACCATAGACTGTGAAACACTGCGATACCCGACATCGGACGGTCCAAGGAGACTGGTACCCTAAGACGTCCGTCCTTATGACCTCGTCCAACAGTACGGGAAGAGGTCCCCCTAGAAGGGTTAGGTCCCTAGCTTGGGCTCAGAGAATACGGAGACCGTAACCCTCTGTCCAAGAAATGATGATCACGGTGGACCCTTCGGACGACGACGACGACGACGACGACGACGACGACGACGACGACGATTCAGCGAAGTCAGCACAGGCTGAGAAGCGCTGGGGTACCTGACGTCGGGTGGTCCGAGGAGGCAGGTCCCCTAAAAGGTCCGTTCTTCTCATGACCTCACCCCACGGTAGCGGAAGAGGGACCCTTCGGATGAGGGGGACTTCAACGGTTCTAAGTCAAACCGTGACCACGTGACTCCGACTCAAAGACTGTAGTCCCCATGAACGCGACACGAGTCTATCCGGTCACCACGTAGAAAGAGGGTTAGAACTAGTAAAATACTGATTGAAAGGAAGAGGAGGACCAAAATGGTGTTTTTCGTTTGTCGGGGTCGACAAAGTCTTTTTATGTGTTTTACCTTTTAGGTGAGTGACTAGTACTACTCAATTAATATCCAGACGTTACGCTTCACCTTTACAATTCTACAGTGTGTCTAGAACTATACCTTCACCTTCTTTTTGACAGGGAAGGAAATCCCAAACACAGAGGGAACTCACACTTCTGGTTGGACCTCACCCGTCGGAAAGGGAAGAGGTCCCCTAGAAGGGCTGGGTCCCTAGTTTGGGTCTAGAGGACTTATCGTCTGTCTAAGAAATGGTAGACTCGGTTAATGTAGTAAAGAAGTACATTTTAAGGTCCTAGTCCGGAGGACCAGAGGATTCCTCATTACACCACTTTACTTGTTGTCATCCACCCTAGTCTCCGGTCCCTACTCTTGGGGGACGAGACGGAGAGTAAGAACCCCGGGGAACTTGCTTGGGGCAAGGAGAGACCTGATGTCAAAAGGTCAGACGTATCACCTCTCCTGAGGTAGATCTTTGAAGACAGTAGTACCCCTTTCGTGACGGTTGGCTTTGTCTCCATCGACAACCACGCGAAGGTGCAGGCCGTGGAGTCCCGGAAACGAGAGACCATGTGCGTCTGCGCGTAGACCGAGGGAGTACTGGAAGACCAGAGCTCCTCTAAGGAGCATATGGTATTATGACTGGTTTAGATGGTTCAAAACGAAAAAAATTTCAAAGACGAAGTCCCCCACCCCCGTCCCGCACACCTGGTAAAAACTTAACTTAAGTGAACTTAAAAATTTACTTACTTAAAGATTTAGTAACTTAAACAACGTGATCACGAACACCTAATGATATACGAGACCAAAAGTCGGTTCTTCATACGTCCCAGAATCGAGGGGTTGGTCCTGAACTCGGCAGTGGGGGACGGGACTTTCCGGTTCAGAATTGGTGGTCTGTTCGGGGTTTAAAACGAAAAAATTTTTGTGTTCAGATCCCTAAATTTTAACATTTTGAAAATATTTAACCTACTTCCACCAATTTTCCATGCTTGAAGGTCAAGATTCTTGTTTAGACTCCCTACAGTCCATGTTATATTACTTGTGACGACAACCGATATATTCTTGTTGAATATAAATATATATTCAACAATTCTCCCATTTAGGATCCAAGAAGAGTATTCTTTTTTTATAAAAGAAAATGAACCATCATACTCTACTACCTACGAGTGATCTCAATTCTACCAGTAGTAAAGTGTTTCATACATTCAATTTAGTACTACGACCCTGAAGGTACCACCGTGTCACATATTCTTAGGTGGACAGTTAAGTCCGTAGTGCCCAAGTTAGGGACCAGGTTCTGCTAGGGCGTACGGCACCTCGTTGATTCGGGCACACGGTGTTGGTGAGTCGGACTCTCGACGTTGGTGATTCGGGCTCGTGGACGTCGGACGCGAGACGGCACTCTCTGCGGTGGCGCCACTCGTCGCGCACGTCGCGTTGTCTCCCGTCGGGGACGAGGGCGTCGACCTCGTTCGGACTCGTCGCCGTGTCTAGGTCGCCCCGGGCGTCAGTGTGTGCCGTTATGTGCTGCGAATGTTTCGAGTACCACGACCCGCGGTAGTTGGAAGTGTCACGATGCACAGTCAATGCGGAGTTGTGACCGTCCTTTTTCCCACCCCCCTCTTCAAACTACTTGAAATACTCTAACTTGGGCCGAAAGTCTATCTCAACAGACAGGTCCAAAGACCAAAAGATTTTGCCACACACCCCTTGCAACATGGAGCGTGCACCCGGGTCTCCGACGTGCCCGTCCCGACTCCCTCCAGTCTCGGTCCTCGGTCGACGCGCGGACGGACTGTGGGGCGGAGTGTGTCCCCTCCGGACCGGACGCTCCCCGCGACGGACGCCAGACCCGAGAGACAGATCCCGTCCAGAGGAATGGAGTCCTTTGGATTGGACCGCACGTCAGATCGTTTTGACAGTCTTGACGGTCTCGACTCGGACGGTGAGAAAAACACCTCAACACCACTCGTCTTGAGGACTAACACACCTCGGAGCCAAAGAGGAAATACAAAAATTAAAAATATGTCAAAATTTCCAATGAGAGGTAAATGTCTACAATTTTTAACACAGACGCCAGGGGCACAGTTCGTTACGTAGGAGTCGGAAGAGTGTGGGTCCCCAGACCCGGAGGGAAAGGGGCGAAGAGAGAACGGGGAGGAGGAGGGGGAAGGGAAGAGGAGTGACCATTGGTGATCAAATAAGAGGCATAGCACTTAGACGAAGAAAAAACAGTGAAATTGATCAAGTAACATGTAAATCTAAGGTGTATAATCACTACAGTATGTCATGAACAGAAAGAGACTGAAAAAAGTGAATCGTATTACGGGAGGATCAGATCTCGGAATAAAAATTTCCGTAAAGACTCCACTGAACCTTTTGGTCACGTCCTTTGCCCTTTCTTCATTGACGATCTTGGGCCACACTGACGCCCCAAGTGCGTGTCGAAGATCTCGGTTCTCCCCGTGGTCTATGTCTCCTCGACTCCTCTCCTCTCAGAACTCGCATCTCTGTCCTCTCGGAGATGTCTCCCGTCCCAACCCCTCCCATCTCCCCCTTCCCAAGACGTGGGTCGAGAGACCTCCTCCGAAGACCTTGGGGCTCCGACAACGTCAAAGAGAACGACTCGGCCACAATTGCCACCAAAACCAGGACTACCTCCGGGGGTGGTCCAGAGACGAGGGGACGGGGTCGGATCGAGAAGGGGCGGGAGTCACGGAGCCATCCCCGAAGGAAGAAGAAGGTAGGGTCGAAGGAGAACGAGTCAGAGGGGAGACCGTAAGGGTAAAGGGGAGAGGGTACGTTGTGTAGGAAAGGGAGGGAGGAGGTGGGGATGGATTAGATTCGCTACAGAGGTCTTACCCCCCAGTTTGGTGTCACCGTCGATGTCCCCTGGGCCCGGGGTCACTTCTCAGGACGGGGTAAGCCGGTCCGGTCCTCCGAGTACAGAGAATCAAGGGGGTGTACGTTCACAATTATTACGGGGAAGAGTCCGCTACCACTAGTAATCCTTTCTTCTTTGTTTGAGTGTCTGAATTTCTTTCTTGAATACTTGACCTCCCCTTCCCAGCCCCCTCCCAAATCCTGACTGTACATGTGTGACGACATAAATTCTTTCTTCTGAGTCCAAACTTTATTTGGGCTGTCACAAGAGGTCTACTTAGATACCCTAACACTTACTTTACAATTTTATTGGGAAAGGGGACCGGGACAGTGACAGACATTACCGTGTAAAATTCAGTTCCACAAAGATCCTCCGGTTCAAGGTCCCTTCGGTTCGTAGTTCCCTACCGAATTTTACGAATTTATTACGTACAATAAGAAGATCGCAAAAAACACTGATGTATAAAGACCAGAAGTCTTTGTCACGGGTTCCTAGTCTCCAATTCACAAAAGAAATCCTGGGTCCAGGTTGACTCTCTCACAGTATGACTTACTTCATTCGGTGTGTCTCTTCCTTTTTATAGTATACTGTAGGGAATATACACCTTAGATTTTTTCGTACTACGTTTACTCGAATGAATGTTTGTCTTTCTCTGTGTGTCTGAATCTCTTACCAGAATACCGACGACCCCCTTCGTACCGTCGCCCCTCTCACGTGCACGCGCGACGGCACAACCCTTACCCAGTGGTCGTTCCTGGTGACACGTCGCGTGCCTCGAGACGAGCTACAGTGCGCCGTCGGACCCCTCCCCCTCAGACCCCCTCTTACCTACGGACACAGACACACCGACTTAACGAGACGACACGTGGACTTTGGTAGTGTTGTAACACTTGACAGATACAAGAAATCGGTGATTCAGCACAGACCGAGAAAACACTGGGGTACCTGACATCGGACAGTCCGAAGAGACAGGTACCCTAAAAGGTCCATTCTTATGACCTCACCCAACGGTAAAGGAGGAGGTCCCGTACAAGGACTGGGCTCATAGTTTAGGCGAAGAGGACATAACGTCCGTCTAAGAAATGGCGATTCGGATACGAGGTCATATTTTATGTTTCGAACTTTTTTTTTTTTAGTCATTAAGTTGTCTTTTTTTTTTCTTTCTCCGACCAGTTACTACGTGAAGATCGGATCGACTACACCTCTTAATACGTTTGTTCGGGATGGGTTACACCGGGGGCGTTCGGGACGGGCGACTCGGACTCAGGAAGTGTTCCCGTAAGCTTCGACAGTCTTAAGATAAACGTAAAATTTGGGAAAAGTAAGAAACGGGACAAACGGAGAACGACGGTCGACCGTAAAAAACGGAGATGGGAGACGGAACCACCGATTCTGGACCTAGGAATCGCGACTCGTGTCTAACCGACCTCTCCTTCCGAGACCAACACAAACATATTTTGCGGAGGGTGCAACACCGACCCACATAGGAGGTCTGACTCAAATATTATCAGTAAAAGCTAAAGGAAGTCTTTGACACGATGGTCGTACTGGTCAAATAACCTTCCTAGGTTATTTCGTTCGTCACCCACCAGAAAGTCTAAACCCGATGTGACATTAGTATACTATTGTCCTCCGTCACGTCAACGGTCGCCGCGTTTCGAACGAGACGTGCCAAAAGGAGAGTCGAGACGATAACGCTCGAGGCACACCGAAACCGGTAAAATTTACTGAAATATCCTCCTTCTCCCCCGTCTCACCTCCTACCTTGTGTCGGTACACAGAATCGACCCACGACAGGTCGGGAGTGTAGTCCCGGAGTGTGTCTAATCCCCCAAACACTGCTGGGGTCGAAGATAGCCCCCTTCACCCTTCACCCCACTACCGGGGACTCTTCTTCCCCCGAACCCCTCCGGACCGCGGAAACAGGATGGTTCATACGTCGGGATTCACCCCGACAAAACCTCCACGACGTCACAAACTCCCTCAAAGTGTTGTAAGTCCGGTGAGGCTCGATTCTTATTAGGAATAGACATTTTGCCTTTAGTATTATCATCGATAGACTATCCAATAACGTCTCTAATTTACTTCGTTTCGGGTCTTTCACGACGCTTCTCCCATACCCTGTCCTACTCCCGAGTCGTAGTGGTGTGCCCGAGAAACGGTCGCCCTTCTCATCAAGGTTTTAATAAAAGAGTAAGGAAGAAATTATGTCATTAAGTAATTACATAAATAAAAACCAACGCGTTCTGGAACCAGCGACGTGTGCCTGAGAGAGAGTAGCTCCGCTCGCCCCCGACGGGAGATCAACGCTACGAGGCCGAAGAGTAACGTCGCCGAAGAACAACGTCTCGAACCCGACACTCACACCCGGAGTCGTCAACACCATATGCCCGACTCAACAGGGTACCATGTACTTTAAAAGGGTCTGGTCCCTAAGTTGGACACAGGGGAGGTAACCGTCCACCGAAGAATTGGTGATCTGGTGGTCCCTTCAGGGAGTAAAAAAAAGTAGTTTCCTGCAGCCCAGCGGTCGTCCGTGTCACGGAGCCCTAATTCCAGAGACCCGAGACACTAATACCGTGTCAGAAGAGCCGACGGAGAAGGACCAGAAGAAGTCTCTCCGGAGTCCTACTCCGACTTTCTGCCTGTAGTCTCTCCGGAAAGTATAGGTACCTGTGAGTAGTCAGAGAGACGAGGGACGACCCCTCGTCTGGTTCCAATATGAAGGGGTCTCAAGTGCCAGTGGGGGGGTTCTTGGACATGTGGTAGGGGGTTTCTGCGGAAATGTGGTGTCGGGTTTCTCCGTTTGAGAGTAGTCTGGCGCCCTCTTCATAAGTCATCGTAAGGGACATATTATTGTCAGAGTTCAGTTGTACTCATAATGGAAATTAAATACCCCCTTGGACCACGGAATCTACTATTTCTTAGACGGATGGTACGTCCTCTGGACCCAAGTCAGGGACCCGACCCTTCTAGGAGACCGCTTACCTTACCGATGGGTGAGGTCATAAGAACGGACCTCTTAAGGTACCTATCTCTTCGAACAATCCGATATCAGGTACCCCAGCGTTTCTCAGTCTGCGTTGACCGGCTGATTGTGAAAATGCAAAAAGTGACTCAACTTAGCCGAGACGGAGGAGGCGACCTGTCCCGGGATAACTACCCCAGCCGTAATTCGGTCGTGTGACTTATACGGGTGTACGGCCAGGGTGACTTCGGAACGGACCCATACTTCTGGAGCGGAGTACGTGGCTTCGAGTCCTCCGTAGACAGTAATCCGAAAGAAAAAACTGTACTCAGGAATAATGAAACTAGAAGCCGGATTTTAAACTCCTCCCTTCGTCTAGAGACAGAGAGTCCCTTTTGGACAAGTCTTCAAGAGAAACCTTCACTTGTCAGTCCTTCTAGGGGACCTCTTCCTGTACCATCGGGTGAGGTCATAAGAACGGACCTCTCAGTGCACCTGTCTCCTCGGACGGTCCGATGTCAGGGATCCTAGTGTCTCCCAGTCTGAACTGACTTCGCTGAATCGTGTGCGAGTGCTCGTAGGGTGACACGCACACATGTGTAGGGGCAATGGGTAAGGAGGCGACTACCTGCAAATCCACCGAAAGTACAGAACCGATGACATTTATCACGATGTCACTTGTGACAGAAAAGGTTAATATATAGCAAAAAAGGGTCCATATACAGGTCCTCACCCAAACCTGACGACATGAGAGTAACATAGAAGTGTCTCTTCTTTCTCCTACTCTCTGGGAGATCACAACAGAGAGATTAGGATAAGTACTCTCAAGACTGTAGTTCTGGTTTAACGAAGATTCCGCGGGGTAGAGGAATATAATCCCAAAGTTGTACTTAAACCGGTCTACCCTCCTTACCCAGAGTGTGCATGTGTGTGTGTGTGTGTGTGCGTGTGTGTGTGTGTGTGGATCAAGTGTTTGTCCCTTTTAGCCATCCGGTTTGCCCCTAACACCACCTCTTCTTTTATCCTAGGAACCTCCACGGTTCCACGGTTCGTAGGAACCTATCTCGTTACTGGGTCGTAACGGTCTAGTAGGGTAAAAGATTTTCTTCAACCTTTTGTGTCGAAGAAAAGTACACGTTCCGTTCGAGGACTAAAAATTTAGAACTGTTCATTAGATTTTCGAAAATGTGTGCACCCGGTTCGTTTTATATAGAGATCTGACTTGTACAAGGGGTTCGGAGGTCAGACGCTGGAGACCTTTCCGACTCTTAGTAAAACGACGAACTTCCGTACAATGACCCCTGTCTTTAAGGAACAGATTTGTTCCTCATGAAGACCTTTGTGACAGTGGGCGGACTGTCCACCCGTGTCAACCGACGACAGACGCGGTACCGTCGAGTCTTGGGTGGTTTACAACGGTCCCCACACTGTCAGGTCCTGGTCCCTGCCTCAAGAACAGAAACCCGAAACAGAGGACCAATTTTTATCTCCGCGGAAGAGTTATTAAGGAGGGAACCATTTTCCGTCATTCAGACTTCTATTCCATGACTTCAACCTGTACACCGCCAAACCGCCATTCGGCCAAGGGACCCCACCCTGTCTCACCCCTCCTTTCTGTTTCTCGCACACACACGAGCCCACACAGGTTGAGACGGTGGTGTACCTGACACCAAGTGGTCCGAGGAGGCAGGCACCCTAAACGATCGTTCTTATGACCTCACCTATCGGTAAAGGTGGAGGTCCCCTTAGAAAGCCTGAGTCCCTAACTTGAGTGGAGACGACGCGGAGAACGTAACGGTCACTCCAAGAAATGGTTACGAGGTGGACCCTCGGGGCTTCTCTCTCCATCCACACAGACCTCCGATAGAACTAGATAAAGTACCAAAGGTAAGACCAGGTTCCATCCTGGGTTTCAACCGGAGATTGTATCTAGGAGTCAGGGGTTGTTACGGACTCTTTCCGGTGACTGGTACTCCGTCGGAAGTGGACACGGTTCGCCAACGACATCTGAGAGAACTTGAGTCAATAGAGTCTTCGTAGGACTTAAAGGTGGAGGATGATAAACGTTTTTCTACTGAAAAGAAGACGGTGGGAACTGGACAAGTTGAAGAATTCTCAAAGTTCGTCCAAGATCTTCTTCTGTCAGAACATATATGAGACTCTGACTTGTATGTATACCTATTACCGGTCTGGTATCCATTCTATCTTGAGCCTGGGTGGTAGACGTCGTTCAATTTGGTATCGGTGACCGGGGTTTACAGTCCCGAACTATTATTGACTGTCAAAGGGATTGACAACAGGGACGAAGACTGAATTCTAGAAATTCTCTTTGGGGATTAGATAGGGTATTCCTACAGAGAGGATGTCAATCAACGGTGGAGGTCGAAGGGGGGTTTTGTCGGAGGTTCTTCCCGTGTGTACCTTGGGAGGGAGAAAAGGAGGTACTTCGAGGAAGGGTCGGGACGGACGGAGTCACTACGGTTTGTGTTCACTACCACAGACTGGGTGAACGATCCTGCTCGAGGGAAATTTGTCGGAAACCCCGAAGGGTCCACCACGTCACTTAGGCGGACGGTCACGTCCTCTGCGTACGAGTTAGGGACTCAGCCCTCCTGGGAGACCTCCTCCTTTACCGTCGGGTGAGGTCATAAGGACGGACCTCTTAGGGGACCTGTCTCCTCGGACCACCCGATGTCGGATACCCCAGCGTTTCTCAGTCCATACGGACTCACCGACTCGTGCGTTGGTACGTTTGTCGGAAACGGACAAGAGTAAATCCTCCAAAAACAAGTAAAGGTACCGAGTCTGTGGGAGTGTGTGTCAAAGTAAAGGTCGACCCCAACGGAGGGACGGGGGTCCGAGTGTCACTGACGTCTTGGGTGAGTCTCGTCCGTCAAACCTGTTAACTACCTGGTCAGACAGGGTCTACTTACCATTTCCCCGGGTTCCCTGCAAACTTTAGTAACACAACACTGGTCTTTGAAATAATTGGACCTCTGTTACCCCGTTAACAGGGTCCCGTCTGTCTCGTTTTACGACCTCAGACCCTGTTCGCTTCGACGGACTCACCGGACCCGTGTCTGAGGCCGCACAGCTCCGACCGTTACCTTCCCCGTCGGTAACTGGCGTTTGTCCGACCCGATGGTCGGCAGGCCAGTGAAGGAGTGACCTTCTTCGGTGTCTCGAAGACTCGTCGGTTTTCCGTAGAGTGAGGAACTCTGATACTTTTAATTGGAGAAAGGTGAAAGTAGTTCAGTGGTCTGGATGTAATTTCTCTATGGAGAACCCTTCCTCTGTCGTAAAAAAAATATACTCTTGTTTTACAGTAGTGTCTGCCTCTCGAAAGTTATGTAGTATAGACATAAAAAGTCTCTCTTCTTCACCCTTTAATTTCTTCATCTTTAAATAGCAGAACTTAGTTTTCTCGATAACCCTAGGAAGTCTCCGTATAAGGACTGAGAGAGCGAGTGTTAAAGACTATAAAATTTTCGGAGTTCTCTTCTTAATTTCAAAAGGAGGCCTGTCCCACGGTGTTTCTTGGCGTGAATCTCACGACGAACCATAAACCCTCTACTAGTCCTGTTTCCTACTCCCCCATGGTCCAACGTCGAGGCGGGGACGTTGGGGTGGGGGTGATCCGTGTACTTACCCTTCTCTTCTGCGACCTTGTAGAAGTAAGAAGAAATTCCTGTAGACGGTTACTAGATTTGACTCCAGAGACAAGGCATGAAAATCAATCCGACTGGAGCCCCCTAGACGGTCGTCCCGGCAGAGGTACGACGACACCGCAGTACACTGTGTCGTCAATGGTACCTCTAATAGTCGACACTCACCCGACAGGTATTCGACCTGGACGTAGACTGTTCAGTTTAAACAGTCAAACCCCTTTCTCAAGACTCCCAAGGAAAAAAAGAAAGGAGAACTTCTTTAAAGGGACCGAGGACGGGGAACGAGGGGAGGGGGAAAGGTTGACCCTCTCTGAAAAGGTGTAACACCAGAACTCAGCCTCTTTCCAACAAAATAAAAGAGACCACTAGACACCTCAGACGTTCTTTCGAGCCCCTGAACGTGGCCACCGGGAGGTCCTACTAAATCCCCATTTCAGTTTACTAGAATGCTAAGTAGATGTCTGACACGCACACACGAACGCTACAGAGAAATCAGCACAGGCTGAGACTCCGGCGTACCTTGCCTGACATCGGGCGGTCCGAGGAGACAGGTACCCTAAAGGTCCGTTCTCGTGACGTCACCCAACGGTAAAGGATGAGGTCCTCTAGAAGGGTCGGGTCCCTAACTGGGGTGTAGAGGATACAGAGGACGTAACCGTCCACATGAGAAATGATGATCCGGGGGGCCCTTCGGGGGGGACGTCTGGGGTCCCGTGGGTGGTACCCGAAGGAGAGAACATACTACCGTTACCAGCCGACCCAAAAGAGAGGTTTCTCACGTAGAGTAAAGGAGGTTACGGTACTTGACGGGGGTCGTATGCTTACTAGTGCACACACGTGCACACATGTGCGGACCCGTGTGCAGAGAAACAGGACGACGAGAGACAGGGAGGGAGCCGTCCATTGTTGAAAATACCTGACCGAAATACTCTAATTTCCACTTTGTCGGTAACTTATTGTCCATGGGACGGTTGGACTGTCTGACGTCCTCCGTCCCTACCTAGGTCCGGTGGTTCCCTCCCTGTCCGATACACAGACGGGACGACTTGTCGTAGTCTGCTGACATCCCTGTCCCCACCCTTCCTCCGAGGACCGGGGTTTGTGGAACCAAAATGGAACGAAAGGGAAACCGAGTAGAGGATTCTAATGTCCTCGGGAATCGGTCAGAGAGTAGGTAGTGCGGGCGCTGGAGTGACGTGGTCGAAGTCCCCGGAGCGTGCCGTCGATCACCCGGGAGACCTGTCGGTGAGGTCTCGGACGTCGTCCGTCCCCACTCGTCACCGGCGGGGTTCGACCCCCGAGTCCTTCGTTGGTGAGTGTTGCTCACGGTGTGGTCCGGCCCGGTCGCCCGCTCGCCTAGGTTGTGACGTCAAGGGGGACACCGCTGTCCCGGGCGCGTGTGCCTCCCTACACACACCGACGTCCCGTTCTCCGGACTACGGCGCTTCGGGTCGACCTGTCGCGGGGTGGTGACACGAGAGGGAACTCGGAAGGGCCTTCGTGGGGTGTACCCGGGAGACGACGAGCTTCCGCCGGGACCCCGTGTGGAGAACCGTAGACTCCCTTTGTCCTCCCGTACTACCGTCTCCAGACTCAAAAATTTTCATTCCGGTTGCGACACACAGTCGGACAACTACCACACACACTCGCAGATACACATACACACACGTGAACTCACTTGTACAGACACACACGGGTACGTATACACAGACTCACAAACATACACATCTGTACAAATGTACACTTGACACACAGACACACATGTACACATGTGTACTCACTCAAACGCAAAGATACATACACACACGCACTTAAACGTGGAGACAAATACACGGAGACGCACACTTACACACTTTCAGTTAGACACGTACAGACACACGTCAACGCAGATACACATGTACACACTTATACACACACTTACTCACACAGAGACATACCGAGTCTACCATTTCTTAGGTGGACGTCACGTCCTCTGGACCCAAGTCAGGGACCCAGCTACCCCTTCTAAGGGACCACCTCCGTACCGTTGGGGTGAGGTCATAAGAACGGACCTTTTAGGGTGTCTGTCTCCTCGGACCACCCGACGTCAGGTACCCCAGTGTCTCTCAGCCTGTGTTGACTCACTGATTGTCAAAGTGAAAGTGACACACACACACTCAAACGTACACTTGTACACACTTACAGATACACTTACCCACATAGACACGTGTACAGACACACTTGTGCCCACACTCACACAAAGACACATACCTACCTAAACAGACACACACACACTTACTCACACTGTGTGTGTAGACACAGCCGTGTGTGAACCGTCACGACCTTCCACCCACCATGACCCGAGGAGAGAACCCCAGTCAAGACCTTTGGAGTCCGACGACGACCGACCCCGCAGGTGTGGGGATCGGTCTCGGGTCGAACGAAGAGACGACTGTAGTGTCTTCCGTCCCGACGAGACCTAAGACCCCACGACAACTCAACCAACCTGCTGCTGGCACAAAGGCTGAACTTTAAGTCAGATCGCCCGCTCGTACGCAGTGTTCGTGTCGGCTACATCGAAGAAAGGACTCTCTCGACATGTGAAGGTACCGGGGGCAGACACGTCTCGGGGTGGCATCTACGGAGCAGGGAGTAGAGGGTTGGTAAGGCGGTCCTAAACGTGCTAATCGGGTAGGAAATATATATATAGTCACATCAAGTCAGTGAGCCAGCACAGGCTGACGAACGTTGGGGTACCTGACGTCGTGCGGTCCGAAGGGACAGGTTGTGGTTGAGGACTTCGAATGGGTTTGGGTACAGGTAGCTCGGCCACTACGGTAGGTTGGTAGAGTAGGAGACAGCAGGGGAAGAGGAGGTCGGAAGCTAGAAAGGGCCGTAGTCCCGGAAAAGGTTACTCAGTCGAGAACCTCAAATAGATTGAGACAATATATTTCTTGTATATAAGAATGACCTCACATTAACTAAATGTTACAACACAATCCAAGTCCACGTGTCGTTTTACTTAGTCAATATATATACGTATATAGGTGAGAAAAAATAAAAAATAAAAAAAACAGGTGAGAAAAAATCTTAGAAAAGGTTATATATTGTCTCAAAACTCAGTTCAAGGGACACGACATATCATCTGGGAATAATCACTAGATAAAATGTGTGTCATCACACGTACACAATTAGGGTTAGAGGGTCATAGATGGGGTGCTGGTGGGACCATTGGTATTCTAATAAAAGATATAGACACTGAGATACAAAAATTTTGCTCAAATAAACATGGTATAAAACATCTCAGGTGTATATTCTCTATAGGATACTATAAACAGAAAGACACACACTGAATGAAGTTTCTCATCCTGTTAGAGATCCAGATAGGTACAACGACGTTTACCGTAACAAAAGTAAGAAAAAATACCGACTCATTATAAGGTGACACACGGATACATGGTGTAGTCAATAAGACAATTACCTGTAACTCCAACGAAGGTACAGGACCGATAACATTTGTCATCTGGTCGGGAAAGAAATCTAGATCTTTACTCCTGGGTCTCCGTACTTCGTTTCAAAGGGTGCTACGTGTCGAGGTGACACTAGACTCGATCCGAACCTTGTTTGTCCCGGAAACGAGTGGGGTATGAATGGGTGCGGTCAGACGTTTGTAGGTCACCTATACACTACGAAGGTCTTTCCGCAGGTCGTAGCCCCGTCCCCAGAAAGTAGGAGACATTCGACCCTCGTAATTCGGGGCAGACGGAGGAATACCGTCACTTCGTGTCGGTCGGGGGGTGTACCGACTGGTCCAATCCCAGAAGTCCGGGAAGAGAGAGACGCTCACCCCGGACCTCGACGCGTCTCGTCTCTTCCCGGGGAGGGTCTGGGTAGAAGTGCGGGTAGAGCACGAAGAGTCGGTACATCGGTCCTCTCCTTCGAAGTTCTAGTTCCCGAAACGACCTATATTCGATCACTTCCGGACCCATGGTCCCTTCCGTCTGTGAAACGAGGACGACATAGAACGATACACAACTTCCCTCGTTTCCTTTTGTAGAGGACATATACCCTGAGAATCTTCCAGGGTAATTTTATCTTCCAAAGACATTTCCCGGATCCTTTGGGGGATTTGCCAATGTCGTAACACAGGTCCCGCTCTCCGTCCGCCGTGTGTCCTGCCACGGGACACAGTCGACGAGGACGCCGTCTTCGTTCGACGCTCGTACTCCCGGACCGAGGGCCGGCACAAAATAAAAGGACTGACGAGGGTCCACGTGCAAAGATCTTCGGGTCTCGAGGTCACGACGGCCGCCTACCTCTGCGTCCGGTCCTCGGTCTTGGTCTTTTATTTATGTGCCTCGGTCTTTGGAGTACAAGGCTACGTCTACTTTCCATTGTCTGTGCCCGGGACGCCTCGTCGTCCGAGAGGTCTGTGGTCGGTCCTTGGAGAGGGGTGGGGGCGGGGTCTCCGGGACGAGTGTCCGACGGGCGTCGAGTGTTTCTACGACGCGACCGGACCGCCACGAGTCGTGCCCCCGACGACGTCCGTTCGGTCAGACGGCGAGGTCCCTCTGACACGGGCGTGGGTCGGTCCGGGACGAGGGACGAAGGAGAAGTGAGGTCCCGGACGCCCTCCTACCTCTTAACAGAACTTCCTGGACCCCTGAGAACCGTCACAGAGGGGTGGTGACGGAACGGGTCCGATGGGTGTCTAGGTGAAAGAGGTTTCCAAATCGACCAAAAACTAAATACACTCCCGGGGTAGGGACCACCGAATCTGTCATTTCTTAGACCGTCACGTCCTCTGAGCCCAACCTAGAGACCCAGTCCTTCTCGGGGACCTCTTCCTTCACCGATGGGTGAGATCATAAGAACGGACCTCTTAGGGTACCTGTCTCCTCGGACCGCCCGACGGTAGGTATCCCAGTGTTTCTCAGCCTGTACTGACTCCCTGATTATGAAAGTAGAGACCCCTCCGTGGAACTTCGGAGTGTGGGTACCGACAGGAGGGTCTCGTGAACCGTATGTCTACGGGTTCCGGGTCGCGGAGACCCATGGACCTCGCAGAGGGAGAGACGGGACCCAGTCGAGATTCGGTCTGCACCAAACGAGGTACGAAGGGTAATCCACTCTCCCTGGTTCAGGGTATGTACCGGGTCACACCCGTCAGAGAACCGGAGAGACAAACGTCCCCCACGGTACCGTCCCAGAGTTCTATCTCTGGTAGTTACGCGAGAAGAGTCGGGTACTGTTTCCTCCAGACCCGCTCCACTGTCGTTGTCGGGAGCCGGTCAGACCCGATCTAAGGGTCGAGGGTTGGGAGGTGTACTAGGACCCGTCGAGTTGAGTGACCCGGTCAAAGGAGCAGACATTTTATCCTACTTTTACTCCGGGTGGAGTGTCTCAACTGGATTCCTAATTTACTCCAAAATTCACATATGTGTCTACATAGATATATGTATGAGTACACATATATACTTTAATATATATGTTTATATTTACTTAATATATTCTCACATATATATATATTAACATATATATAAATATGTATTTAATATAAAATCTATATTTATAGATACTGTAATATTTATGTATATGACAAATTTCATGAATTGTCTCTGAAGGGACTACTAGGTCCCCAATTCTTAGACTGAACGTTACGTCCCCAGTGTCCAAACTAGGGACCAGTCCCTTGATTCTAGACTGTACGACACCTGTTCGCTCGGGTGTGGTGATCTCAGGTGTGCTGCGTTCCCCTCTGGGGTACACGACACTGACTCCGGGATCCGTCGGTGTATTTATTTATTTACTTCTGTTTTTAACAAGTGCATGAGTCTTGGCACGGACCGCGTGTCACTTCCGAGGTATTTATAATTAACAAAAGGAAAAACAGGAAGGAGACCAAGAGTAACAGCAGCACTATTCGTGTCGAAACTCTAGTCCGTCGGACCCAAAGTTAGAGGTAGATCGGGAAATTGTCGGGAACTCGTCTCCACTTGAAGGAGGTGGATAGGTTCGGAATGATTTACTGGCGTCTAATTCCAAGTAATGTTTAGTATCCAGACCCTGGTGGGACCACCAGGGCACCAATCCTAAAACGGAAGGTCACGTCCCCCACGGACAAGTTAGGGATCAGCCCCCTCTATTGTAGGGGGTCCGAAACACCGGTTTTGTGGTTTTGTATCTTTTGTCTTCGTTGTAACATTGTTTCAGTTATTTCTGATTTTTTTACCAAATGATGATTTTCTTTATCACCCGGAATTTGACATGTGAATTTTGGCCAATTTTATCATTTAAAATACAATGCATCTAAATGGTGTTATTCTTTTTTAGGTATTTGCTTATAGTCTATAAACAGTGTGTTCATAGTCCTTAGGTAGTTTGCTTCGGGTATAAAATTACTCTTATAATAAACTTCCTCACTAAGAGTCCAGCACACAGACCCCGTACCACTAACGCAAACCTTCTCTGACCTTCACCCCGGTACGACCCGGACCCCTGGACCCTCCACAGGTCTGATCTACGGTCACTCCGGTCCGCACGAACGCCGAGACCCTATCTCAGATTCACCGACGTGGTCCCTGTACGACCCCTGGGACCCCTGTTCCGTGAGTCCAGAGAGCTGTTCGGGAAGGAACGTCTGTCTCAGACCTCCTCCTAGAAAGGGTACCAACAGATCGTTCTCCGGACACACACAATCAGCGAGTCGACACACACTGAGAAACGGTGGGGTACCTGGGACGGCCCCAGGAGACAGGTTTCCTGAGGGGTCCGTTCTTATGACCTCGCACAACGATAAAGGAGAAAGTCCTCTAAAAGGACTGGGTCCCTATCTTGGACCCAGAGGACGTGACGTCCACCTAAGAAATGGTGACTCGGTGGGCCTTTCGTTCTCCGGAGGAACGGAAGAAAGGTCTGTAAAGGTCTCTCGCACGAGGTCAGGTTAGAGTATCGTGTTGTCCATAGAGACGGGAGGAGTCGGGGTCTCACTGGGTCGTACGGAAATAAGGTTTCAAGGTTGTCACTTTCGTACCGGTGTCACACTACCGAGGTCCACACTTGGCACTGGGTCCTCAATCCCTGATTCCTCTCGACAGCAAGTAGTGGTCCACGAGTGTTCGGTCGGAGACCAACGGATCCGTTGGACCTTCCCGGAGACGGAAGGGAGGTCCTGTTCGGACGACGAAGGGTACTACGTCTGTCAAGACCGCTCCTTCCTACCTTCACCACACCTGGTATCCACCCCCGGGACGTCCTCCGAAGTGTTCTCCCGAGGGTCGTCTCGGACACTTCCAGTGGAGTAAACGACTCGTAGGGTACGCGGTCCGTCGTACGGTCCCAAGGGAAACTCAATCTTCCCAAGAGAAAAGAGGAGTGGGAGAGATCGGAAACAACAGATATCTGAAAAACTACTACCGGTGAGACTGACTGCACTCCACCATGGAGTGACATCAAAACTAAACGTAAAGAGATTATTAATCGTTATAACGCGTAGGAAAGCACACGCACAGTCGGTAGACATACAGAAGAAACCTCTTTACAGATAAATCCGGAAGACGGGTAAAAAACTAACCCACCACAAAAAACAAAACCATAATTCGTCATATTCGACAATCACATAAAACCTATATATACTGGCAGTTTTATTTTAGTGCGTATGTGGTGGACGGTGAAGTCCTGCAGGGACAGAAGGGTCCACCACGAACACCATTTTTTGGGTGGACGGTTACGTCCAATCTGGACTCTGTACGTCCAAACAAGGGTCCCAGCTCTTCTAGGAGACCTCCTCCCGTGTCACTGGGTGAGGTCATAAGAACGGACCTCTTAGGGTGCCTGTCTCCTCGAACCATACATTGTCAGGTAACCCAGTGTTTCTCAGTCTGTGTTGACTTCGCTGAATCGTGCGTACGTAGAATTCATTAGTATAGACGTTTCTGGGATAATGATTTATACAATCCAGTGTAAGACGCCAAGACCCACCTGTACCTAAATCCCCCTGTGACAAGTGCGGGCGTACCTGTCACACTCGTGAACGTACTTCTATACTGAGTACCGGCACGACCCTCCACTCGCCCGTACTCTCCGTGGACAATGACTCTCCGCCGAGCCACTCCCATGGGACCTCTCCTGTCTACCCTGTGTCTCACAGAGACCAGGGGAGTAACGACCCAAGAAGACCTTGAAAAGTGGACGTAGTTCTCTCCTCTAGTCTCTGGTGGCTTTCCAGGAGTCCGAAGTCCCAGAACACAGATACGTCGAGACCACAGGTTCCAGTAAGTCCTGGTAGTCTTGTCTCTGCCCTTCCGCGTTGGGTCACGGTGGCCCTAGGTACGGTGTCGACTGTAGTGGTTCAATAGGTACCTCCTCCTGTGTGCGACTACCTCTTCCTCCTTCGTCGTGTTCCCCTTCCCGGCCTCCCCTGCGCACGGTCCGGGCCCCTGAGTGTCCGACCCCGTGTCGGGTGACGGTGACGGGCACCTCGTCGTCCGTCCCGTTCTCCGCCACAGGAGAACAAAGGGCGACTGTGGAGGAGGGTGACCCGAGACTTGTTTCTAAAGACCTTCCTTTCCTCACTAGGTCCCCATCACATTCCGTTCGCCGCCAGGAGGCCGCGTGTGGGTGCCGACTGCCGTCGACGGACCCCAAACCGACCTCAGTAAGGAGTCGTTCACTCAGAATCCACTTTCTCTTAGGGTCGGGAGCTCTCCGGGGAAGTCAAAGATGGTCAGAACTTTAGTAAACTTTTATCGTTGTTCAGGGCTACGACCCGAACCTCCTACCGACGGGACCACAGTGTGTCAGACCAACCCGTCGAGGAGGACTGGGACGTGATACAAGGACCCCCTGTCCCCTGTGGAGCTTCGCAATTGAATTTCACTCCTGTCTCCCGTACTGGAAAGACAGACAGGACTCCCTCTCTTCATAGACCCCATGTCCGGGAAAGACAGTGGTGTCCAATCCCCTGAACCCCAGGAGACCGGGACACACAACTGTCGGTGGAGTCTGGGGTAATTGACTTCTCGGCACGAACTCGGAACAAGTCGGAACCTGATTCGGAACTGGATGTTTCCGAAGTCGTGGCGAGGTCTCGACTTGGTGACTGGAACGCCTCGTGTCTCTAACCTATGTGCGTGTGTATTCCAATGTACAGAGATTCTCAGTCTGTCCTGACTCGCTGTAGTGAAAGTGAAAAGTGAAAGTACGTAACCTCTTCCTTTACCGTTGGGTGAGGTCACAAGAACGGACCTCTTGGGGTCCCTGCCCCCTCGGATCACCCTACGACGGACACCCCAGCGTGTCTCAGCCTGTGTTGACTTCGCTGAATCGTCGTCGTTCCAATGTACCTATGGGTCCGTTGTACGGGGACCTTGTGTCTCCTCCCGAGACCACACTTTACCGGTGCATCCGGAGAAACCCACAACCGAGTCGGGTCTGCAGGAGACCGACCTCTTGACAGAGGGGTAGTGTCTCCACTCAGAATTCGTCGTGTACGAGGTACCCGAGAAAGAAAACAGACCAAGAGGTCTTTTTGTCTCAGGTACCCTGTGTGTGTGTCCCACCAAATAATATTCCTGAGTCGAGCGTACTGATGTCTTCAGCTGTTCAAGGTCATTGACGTAAGTCATTTAGTCTCCGTTTCCCCGACGTTTACATGAGGACCAGTTCACGGTTTTGGACTCTTCGTCTCGAAGTCGTCACACTCGTGGTGACACTTTCGGTCGTACCCGTTCTGGGTCCTTCTCGACCCGAAGGAGAACTCAGATTTCCGTCCTTTTCTAGTTTCAGCGGCGAGTCTCCGTCGCCTCGGCCTCCTCACGGGAGGCACACTCTCCCAGCCGGAAACCAGATCAGGTTGGAAGGCGACTACTCTACTCCGGGTGGATGGCATTTCGTCCTTCTCGTTGGACGAAATGAGTCAGATAATTTGTGACTTGAGTAAGTCTCTTCGGGAGAGTCTTTGTGGACTGAGTCTTGTTACAAACTAGCTTGTAGACCCGTGAGGCACCGGGTCAGGTAACAGTTAGTTTAAGGGAGAGATTCACTTAAAGGGTGACTCTCGCCCCTCTGGTGGACCAGAGACAGACCCGTCCTAGACCCAGGGTCACCTAACCTCTAAAAGAAAGGTCTACGGGAGCGTGAGAGGAAGGGTCGGGAACTCAGGGAGTTCTGTGGTAGGAAGAGTCGGGGACATGATACTAGTACCCGTGGGGAAAAGGGAATTTACTCGAACCCCACGCAAAGAAGTGAACGTGGTGGGGGTGTCGGGGACACTTGTGACCGAAGAAAGGTAGTCCGGGAAGGAGGTGGTACCCCAGAAGTACCTGGAAGGGGGTAGGGCTCGACAATGGTGACCCGACCCAGTGGGGGTCGTTTGACCGGACGGTGTCTCAGAAGGTGGAAGGTAAAACATATGTATATATGTTCTATATATACATAAAAAATAGTAGTCTGTGAACGAAGGTCTCTGTATCAAGGTGACTCCACTAGTGGTTGGACGTGTCTTTACCATGGAGAGTCTCAGGGGAAGTCCCGTTCAAACTTTCTAAAATTGCTAATATGAATGTTCAGGACGTTTGACCTCGAAGGTCTTTACGGTCATTTCAGTCTATAGACCAAAAGTATTGTTAAGATCAATGCCTCCGAAGAGGAGGTAAGAACCGAACCATGCACGTCATACCAATTTTGACTTTACAGTTTCTCCTTACTGATTTTCGGTCCTTCACCCGTAATTCTTTGGACGGAGTAACGCGAAAGAAAATAAACACCTCCTCTTTTTCCGTCTCTCTGTCCTCCCGTCGACTGGGACACACTTGTACTGGCGTAGAAACATCCCAATAACCTTTAGACACCTAACTAAAATCGAAGTGTGAGCGACCTGGTAGTGACACCAAAGTCCGACTTCTCCCCTCCTGACTCAAGAGTGTTGACGTGAAATCCTTCCTCGGAGCCTCTACTGGATTTGATCGGAGGATGGACAGTCCACCCCTGTGCCCCTAGGACTCTACAAGTCACAGTGTGTCGGTTCGTCACCCTTCGACCGAAAGTGTCAGTCTGGGTTTAAGGTCTCCCTGATTTTGACTTACATTTTTACTTTGAAAGGTTGGTATTCTCTTTATATAAGTACTGTAGCACCAGCCCTTCTTTCTTCCGTACACGACACGATTCAACGAAGTCAGTGCAGGTTGAGAAACGTTGGGGTACCTGACATCGGACGGTCCGAGGAGACAGGTACCCTAAGGGGTCCGTTCTTATGACCTCACCCAAAGGTGCGGAGGAGGTCCCCTAGAAGGGTTGGGTCCCTAGTTTGGGTCCGGAGGACATCACGTCCGTCTAGAAAATGGTAGACTCAGTCGTTCTGTGTTTTTCGTGTTTGGTGCAATTCTATTTCTCGAAGAGAGGTAGAATTTTGTTTCTCCCTTTGGTCGCAGATTTCAGACTGAAAGGACCCAGGACTTATTAAGGATAACTTTCGATCCCCCTCCCTGAATGGACCACCACGTCACCGATTCTGAGACGCGACGGTTACGTCCCTAAGGTCCCAGCTAGAGACCAGTCCCTTGATCTAGGGTGTTTGGTACTGATTCTAGGTCTCGTTGGTTCAATTAACAAAAAAAAAAAAAAAATTTCGGTCTCCTTCCCAGACCACCCTTTCTTACCTTCTCAGGGACCCGAAGGGTCCACCGCGATCACCATTTCTTGGGTGGACGGTTACGTCCTCTGCGTTCTCCGCACCTGACCTAGGGACCCAGTCCTTCTAGGGGACCTCCTCCCACACCGCTGGGTGAGTCATGAGAACGGACCTCTTAGGGTACGTGTCTCCTCCGGCCGTCCGACGTCAGACATCCCAACGTTTCTCAGTCCGTCCTGACTTCACTGCCGTGCGTCGTGACCGCGACCCGTCCCGCGATCCGGGGACGGTTGTACGTCGGGGGATCTCGTCAGGGCACTCGGCACTGGCAGGGACAGTGTACCTGCCTTGCCTTCGACTCTTTGGGACAACGGACAGTACTAGTGTATAGACCACTCACTGTCCCTGGTAGGTAGTGGTCGAACACGTTTGTAGAGGATACCTCGGTAGTCGAAGGGAGAGAAAGGGAGGTTAGTCGTGTCATCGACCGACGGGAAATATTATAAGTACAACCTGGTAGTGACCCGGAAACCCCCACAGGACTATGTACGGTTCCTTTTGGGTTTGAGGACGGGTAGGACTCCGGGAACCACTGTACCGGGTATTGAAGGGACGGAACGGAGAAGGGTACAAGAAAAAGACGGTCAAGGGTCTTACGTCCGTCCGAAGGGGTCCCGGAAACGTGTTCAACAGGAGAGTGGTCTCTGGGAGGAGAGTGAACGGGTGAACCGGTTGTGACGACGGAGAATTTGGAGTGAAGGACTCTCTTGAGAGAGGTCTGGACCGTGGGTGACATAATCGTGACTGACATGTGTTAAATAAAGATAAATAAACAAATTGGAAACAACAGTATTATCCGAGACACGGGACATTTCCGTTTTATGTCTGTCGAAATAAGAAAAGAATTTTTTTTTGGAAAAATAAAACATAACCCTATTCGGTCAATTGTTACAAAACTATCAAAGTCCACTTGTCGTTTCCCTGAGTTCGTATGTATATGTACATAGGTAAGAGGGGGTCTGAGGGGAGGGTGGGTCCGACGGTGTATTGTAACTCGTCTTAGGGGACATGACATGTCGTCCAGGAACGACCAATAGGTAAAATTTGTGTCGTCACATATGTACAGATAGGGGTTGAGAGATTGAGACGGAGGGGAGGAGGAACCGGACCCGTTGACACTCAAGCGACAGATTCAGACACTCAGACGACGACGAAGTACTCAGGTAAACGTAGTAAAGAAAAATCTAGGACGTATATTCCCTACAGTCTACCATAAAGAGGAAGAGGTCTGTCCTAAAGAGAAAGAGGTCTGTCAGAATAAGACCTGACCTGGAAGTTGAGTTTGTGTCACGGACCATGATGCGACCGACGTACGGTCTAGGTAGGACTTTACGAAGTTCGTACCAGGGATTGGTCGACACACTATAATCACTGGGTGGCAGCGAAAGAATCGGAGTACTTCAGGTTCGTTTCGAGGGCACGGAAGATCGAAACTGTACGGGGTAGGGAGACGGTGAGTTTCTCTTTGTCGGGATGACACGCGGTCCGTGACACCGTCCACGGTTCATGGTCTTTGTGACACGTCGGACCTGAGTCCGTCGCAGATCCTACTCAGACTCGAGTGGACTACAAGAACCGGAGGTTGAAAAGTCCACTACCGACTGGGGGTCTACTACTGAACGGACCGGTCCCCCGAAGAGACCAACCCCTCCAGTACTACCCCTGTTCGAGGTCTCAGGTCCTTCGTACTTGTTCGAAGGTTTCTGATTCCATCGTTTACTCGTCGTCGACTACCGGTCAGACTCCTACCTTGGAAGTCCCGTAGGTGAGTAGGGGTGATTCCTGTCTACCCGGTGTCGGGACGACGGGTCGGGGCTCGACTTGAGAATCAACCCCTACAATAAGGGTGTAGTCAGGGCCGACAGCTGAACTTCTGATAAACTGAACTGACAAGGATTCGAAACATGTTTTGACACTGACTTACTACCTTAGACACTCTGAAAGAGTCATCCTTCCTTTGGCCCCCGTGTCTCCAGGTGTAGAGCAGACACGTGTCGGGTCCGCCCGTCGCTCGGACCGCCCGTCGCCTTGTCTGGGGACGGTAGTAAAGGACCGTAGAAAATAGTGGTTGCCCGAAGGGACCACCGCGTCTACCTTTCTTGGACGGACGTTACGTCTTCTGGGACCAAGCTAGGGACCCAGTCCCTCTAGGGGACCTCTTCCCTTACTGTGGGGTGAGATGACAAGAACGGACCCCTTAGCGAACCTGTCTCCTCGGACCACCCGATGTCAGGTGCCCCAGTACTTCTCAGTCTGTGCTGACTCGTTGATTGTGAAGGTGAACCGGTAGTGTCCGAGACAGGTGTCAGACGAGAAGTGTCACACGGTGAAATCAAAAGTTCATGTCGAGATTTTAAATGGACCGAAGTGAATCCCCTAGGGGTCCTTCGACAAGTAGCGATAGTGTCCCTTTATTGATAGGTTCCCTTTACTGGTTTTTGGTTGAACTTCCTATAAATCCTCCCGTGTCCCGTCACACTGGTTTTCCAGCGCAATCCACCCGACACTACGGCTACTTGACCCGTCGGGACCCGTCTACACGACAGGAGGGACCCGTCTCCACGACAGGAGGGACCCTTCTCCACGACCGGAGGGACCCGTCTCCACGACCGGAGGGACCCGTCTCCACGACAGGAGGGACCCTTCTCCACGACCGTCGGGACCCATCTACACGACCGGAGGGACCAGAGAAAGAAAACAACAAGTCAGCGAGTCAGCACAGGATGAGAACCGCTGGGGTACCTGACGTCGTGTGGTCCAAAGGGACAGGAAGTGGTCGAGGGTCTCGAACGAGTTTGAGTACGGGTAACTCAGTCACTACGGTAGGTCGGTAGAGTAGGAGAGAGTAGGGGAAGAGGAGGGCGGAAGTTAGAAAGGGTCCTAGTCCCAGAAAGGGTTACTCAGTCGAGAAAGTGTGGTCTACCGGTTTCATAACCTCGAAGTCGAAGTCGTACTCAGGAAAGTTACTTATAAGTCCCAACTAAAGAAAATCTTAACTGACTAAAATAGAGGAACCTCAGGTTCCTTGAGAGGTCTCAGAAGAGGTCGTTGTGTCAAACTTTCGTAGTTAAGAAACCACGAGTCGGAAAAAAGAACAGGTCGGGAATATAGGTATTTGCTGATGACCTTTTCGGTATCGAAACTGATGTACCTGGAAACAGCCGTTTCATTGTAGAGACGAAAAATTATGAAACAGGTCCAAACAGTGACGAAAAAAGGTTCCTCGTTCACAGAAAATTGAAGTACCGACGTCGGTGACAGGTGTCACTAAAACCTCAGGTTCAGACAGTGACAAAGGTAACAAACGGGTAGATAAACGGCACTTCACTACCCTGGTCTACGGTACTAGAAACAAAAGTGAGAAGAGAAAGTGGAAGTAGTGAAAGACGACATTCCCACCACAGTAGACGTTGTCGACTCCAATAACTTCGAAGAGGGACGATAGCACTAAGGTCGAACACGAAGCAGGCCGTGTAGTAGTGATGCTTGTTTTGACGAGGACGTTCCAGTGAAATCGGCACAGACTGAGACACGCTGGGGTATCTGCCGTCGGGTGGTCCGAGGAGAAAGGGACCCTAAGAGGTCCGTTCTTGTGACCTCACCCAACGGTAAAGGAAGAGGTTGCGGACTTTCACTTTTCACTTTCACTTCAGCGAGTCAGCACGGGCTGAGACACACTGGGGTACCTGACGTCGGGTGGTCCGAGGAGACAGGTACCCTAAAAGGTCCGTTCTGATGACCTCACCCCACGGTGACGGAAGAGGATACTTGTTTCGATCACCTCCAGATAAAGACGGAGGTGTCTTAAATTCAAGTCCGAGTCACCGAGGACTGAGAGTTGACGACACCAAAGTCTGGAGTTAGCCCCGAGAAACGTACTCCGGACCCACGACCCATTTCATGAACGGACCCCAGTCCGAAGGTTCCTGCCCCATCAGGGGACTGGCTCCGGTGTTCACTCTTTCGTCTTACCCAAGACCCGGACCGTGATGGATCAAGGACCCTAGTAGTCTCTGTGACCGGTCAGGACCCACAGGACCATCGAAGTACAAGGAAACCGAAGGGTCCACCAGGTCACCATTTCTTAGGGGGACGGTTACGTCCTCTGCACCTAAGCTAGGGTCCTAACCTTTCTAGGGGACGTCCTCCTTTACCGTTGGAGGAGATTATAAGAACGGACCTTTTTAGGGCACCTGTCTCCTCGGACCACCCGTCGACGGGCACCCCAGCCCTCCTCAGCCTGTGGCTCGGCGACTCGTCCGCACGTGCGTGTGTGAGAGGAAATGTGTCCGCGCGCGGGGGACCTCGCGCCTCGTTTCCGTCTGTCCCGCCGTCCTCCTTCGACCGCGTCGGACTCCTGGTCGCTTCGCGACCCGACGACCCTCTGGAGTCACTCGGGCACACTCGGGGCAGTCGGAACACTTCGTCTCTAACAATGGGGGCGTGTTACGTACTACTTTACTTCCGAGTCAGTCCGATGAGTTGAACGTATTCTCGTGTGTCAATAACCGTCCCCATCCCACGTGTGTATCCGGGTAGATTCCGCAGGTGTGGTCCGACATAGGGTACCTACCCTCTCGTTCAGGTTCGGGTACCGGGTACGGGAACGATCGACTCGACCCTATGAGTAATTCCTAGACGTCTGTGTGTCCTGTCTATAAGGTCAATCTTCCAGGACTATTGAACTTTACAATTGATAGATTACACTAGAGTTAATCTAGTGTTAAAAGATACCTGGTGAAAGAGTATAGAAGTAATGAAAATAGTGAACAGTTGTACAGTGGTAAATAAACCTTGACACCTTGTCTTTGATCTCTCTTGTATTAAGTGAATTATTTGAGAATGACTTATCATTTCATTTTTTTTTTTTTTATTCAAAAGGTTTGATTCGTAACCGACGTTGGTTGATTATAAGTTTACGGGGGAGGGAGAGTAGGTATTCAATCGAAACCAAGTTATATAGGTGGAACATCTGTGAAGTTTCCCTTTCACATACAGACCAGTCACCCTTGTTACTGGGTCGAAGTCCCAGGTTTTCCGGTACTTCCGGAGAACTCCGGTCGGGTCACTAGTTGACACATTTGAACCTCCACCATCAAATTTATAAGTAAGCGGATCTGAAAGGAACCGTAACTAGTAAAACGTCTTTCTGAGGTGTTGACAGTTCCCTGTAAGTGGTTCAAGTGTCAGTCCCGGTTCCACTCCGGTCCCCTCGGGACTCGGCCCTCGTCCCACCTCATCCATCAGTCCCCTACCGTGTAACTTACCTCCACCTCCCTACTGGACCTTCCAGTTCACGTTCTCTCGTCTCCACAGCGAGTCAGGACCTTCTCTGTGGGCTCCTCTCGCCTCCTTCTTAGGCCACACGGTGGGTGATCCCCGTCTCGACTCCCCGGTCGAGTCCGACGGACTGAGGGTTGGAGTCCGTGAAAGACCCACCAGTAAACCGGGGTACATGCAAGATCTTTCAGTGGTACGGAAGGATTTGTCTGAGTGGTCTGACCCGTCTTTGAACCCTACTACCCTCTAAGGTTAAAACCTTCGTCTCAAGAGACGTTATGTAAGAACAAATATCAAAGGTTTAGTTCTGGGACTACGACCCTTTCTAACTTCCGTTTTCCTCTTCCCCCGTCGTCTCCTACTCTACCGACCTACCGTAGTGACTGAGTTACCTGTACTCAAACTCGTTCGAGACCCTCTTTCACTTCCTGTCCCCTCGGACCGCACGACGTCCGGCACCCCAGCGTCTGTCAGTCTGTCTGTACTGAATCACTGACTTGTCGTCGTTGTCACAACACGAGGTACTGACCCGTTCCCCCTTCTGTCACCCCATAGGCCTTTCAACGAGACGCGGGCTCCAGTCCTGAGCTACACCGAGTCCAGTCACACTTCCGTCCCTTCCGTCGTCGTCACCGTGTCCCACGGGAGGAGTCTGGCGTCCGGACGGACCGGAGCGTCTCTGCCGCTCCTCCATCAGTGCCGTTCTTACGCGGAATATTTGCCGAAAGTAACACTTTGTGTAGTACGTCTATGCGATATTTTACATAATACACAATTTTTTGCCTGGACTCGTGAAATTTCTTAGTAGTATAATAATTTTACTTGTGGACCCGTAGGTATGGGTTCCAACTTTTTTTTTTCGTAAAAGTGGGGCTACAAGTAACGTGGTGATAAATGTTATCAGTTTTATGTTTTCGTTAGATTTACAGGTAGTTACCTGATTACCAATTTCTCCACCACGTATATATGTTACCTGATAATGAGTCGGTATTTTTCTTACTTTATTACGGTAAACGTCGTTGCACCCACCTGGTGTCTACTAGTAAGAGTCTCTTCATTCAGCTTCCTCTTTCTATTTTTTGGGGCAATATAGTGAATGTGCCCCTTAGATTTTTTACTGTGTTTACTTAAATAAGTGGTCTGTCTGAGTGTCTGAATCTTTTGTTTGAGTACCAATGGTTTCCCCCTTCCACCTCTCCCTGTTTAACCCTTAAACCCCAATTGTCTGTGTGTAATGATAAATACCCCGAAGGTCCCACCACAATCACCATTTCTTGGCCGGACGGTCACGCCCTCGACACTCTCTACTCCAAAGGTTAGGGACCTAGTCCTTCTAGGGGACCTTCCCCGTACTGTTGTATGGGGTCATAAGGACGGACCTCTTAGGGTACGTGTCTCCTCGGACCACCGAGGTGTCCCGGACCTTACTCCCGGGAGGGCCGAGAGTGGTCCTACCGAACAAAGTCCTTTGACTTCGTCCAGTGCTCCTCCGTTACCTCCTTTTGGGGAGTCGTTCCCGTCTTTTACTTTAGTGGGCCAGTGGGTTTCTAGTATTGTTTATTTTTGCGTTTGACTTCTATGTGTCCGTTACTTACGGTGCACGGTTCTCTCTACAGACGAAAAGGACTCAGGTTTGTCACAATATCATTCTCCTGATTACGAACGCAGAGGGATTTTTGGACGTCTTAGATGGTTTGTCGGAACTGTCAAGTGAAGGTCTACTTATTTACAGTGTACCGACGGACTATTTTAGACTTCTTCGACCTTTGTTCACATACTCAAGCCCTAGTAGGACACTTTTACCTATCCCCGTTGACTACTCTCGCCTCTCCAGGGACACCCGTTCTTCCCGAGAGTCTCGTCCACATCGAAGAACGTCCTGGGTGTACGGTGGGGGTCCTGAACCCCTCGGGCCAGTCTCTATCGTAGTCTAACAATTAATATAATTATTGAGGTAGTGAACCACTTTAATACATTCATTAGTCGGTTTTTTTTTTTTTTAAATGTCGGGATTAAAGAAGAAGTTTAAGACTAAAACCTGGGACCTGAGTTTTTTTTTTTTTTTTTTTTTCTCCCATGAATTACTGTCAACCTCAAATCGGTGTCTCCCTCAATTGTACAGGACCCCACCTCCCCCCATTTTCTTTGTCTATTTTTTGACGTGATCTTTCACTTTAACCTAAAAAGTTTTTAGTTACTTCATTGGTCCGATAATTTTACCTTTTATTCAGACTACAGTAAGACGTTTTATTTTCCGAACTCAGTGGACGTCTCGGTGAATTAATTCGTGTCCTTCATTTCTCTCTTGAACTCACTAAAAGGGGTACTTACAGTCGTAAAGTTTTATCCGCTCCGAATCCGTCTTTCACAAGGAAGATTAGTCTCGATGTAGTCAAGAAAACGGGGGTCCTGTAGAACTATGTAAACTTCGACTACTTCTCGTTTTCCTTCCATAAATCATACTCGGTTCGAGGCCTACTTGACTCTCCCATCGCGACTGTATATATGTGGTAGTAGACACTTTATCTATTACTCCCCCTTCGACGACAGATCGTGTCCTCGAGTCGAAGCACGACGCACTACTGTGTCTCCCGACCCCCTCCACTCCCCCTTCCCGCCGAGTCTTTCCTCCCCTCTCTACATATGTATGTCGACTAAGTTTTAGTTTCAGTTCAGGGAATACTCATATGTCACCTCCACTGGTTATCTGTCTCACGGACTTCTTGATATCTACCTCCAAACATAGTAACATGTCCTCAGTCGCTAGTTTTGGTAGGGTTTCTTCCCGTTACGGTCGCTTACGAGTTTGATGACACGTCACTAGTCCGAGTAGAGTGTGTGGTCGTTCTAATACGAGTTTTAAGAGGTTCGGTCCGAAGTTATCATACACTTGGTACTTGAGGGTCTACCAGTTCGACCTAAATCTTTTCCGTCTCCTCGGTCTCTAGTTTAACGGTCGTATGCGACCGAGTACCTCTTTCGCTCCCTTAAGGTCTTTTTGTAGATGAAGACGAAGTGACTGACACGATTTCGGAAACTGACACACCTAGTGTTGTTTGACCTTTTAAGAACCTTATGGTCTGGTGGAATGGACAGAGGACTCTTTGGACATACGTCCAGCTCTTCGTTGTCGATCTTGGTTTGTACTTGTTACCTGACCAAGTTTTAACCCTTTCCTCATACTGTTTCGACACATAACAGTGGGACCAATACATTGAATATACGTCTCATGAAATACGTGTTACGGCCCGACCTACTGAGTGTCCGACCTTAGTTCTGACGACCTTCTTTATAGTTGTTGGAGTCTATTCGTCTACTATGGTGAGGTTACCATCTTTCGTTTCTCCTCGATTTCTCGGAGAACTATTCTCACTTTCTCCTCTCACTCTTTCAGCCGAATTTTGAGTCGTAAGTTTTTTGATTCCAGTACTGTAGACCGGGGTAGTGAAGTACCGTTTATTTTCGTCTTTTTCACCTTTGTCACTGTCTAAAATAAAGGAACTCGAGGTTTTAGTGGCGCCTGTCACTGACGTCGGTACTTTAATTTTGTGTGAACAAGGAACCTTCCTTTCGATACTGTTTGGAGCTGTCCCATAAGTTTTCGTCTCTGTAGTCAAACGGTTATTTACCAAAAAGGTTATCAGCACCATATCTACACTCTCAACCTGGTATTTCTTCCGACTCACAACTTCTTAACTACGAAAAATTAACACCATGATCTCTTCTGAGAACTCTCAGGGAACCTGTCTTTCCTCTAGTTTGGTCAGTTAGGATTTACTTTAGTTGGGACTTATAAGTAACTTTCCTGACTACGATTTCAAGGTTATAAAACCGGTGGACTCGGTTGAATAACCTTTTCTAGGACTACGACCTTCCAACTTCTTTTTCCTCTTCGTCCGCCGTCTCTACTAACCTACCGTAGTGGCTGAGTTACTTGTATTTAGACTCGTTTGAGGTCCTTTATTACCTCTTGTCTCCTCCGACCGTACGACGTCAGGAACCCCAGTGATTTTCAGTATGTACTGAATCGTTGACTTGTTATTCTATCGACTGAGTGGAACAACGTGTTGTAATTGATTGTCTTGTAACATTTCGTTAATGGGAGGTTATTTTTTAAATTCATTTATTTATATATTCTTACTAGACTTTCCGTGGGTTCGTCCCCCTTTTCATTCGAAAGGTGAACTCCAGGGGCTCTGACACTCTACTTCCGGTGCCCCATCCGTGCCCCTGTGAGACCCTGTCCCTCCGGGAGACCCATCCCCACCCCCTCCGAAGTGAGTGTAAATACTCCAGTCTCCTTCTATGAACTTCCGGAAAGGTCCCAGGAACCCTGATATCCAAAAGTGAAGACGGATATCGTCGACTCTCCCTCTCGTTGGTCCAAACCCCAAATTATCCCCACTCCATCCTGGGTGTCCTTGAGACTTCTGTGGAAGGCCCCCGGGAGACTTGGACACACCCGCCCCAGACCGCGGAGGGGACGAAGGCGGGTCGGCGACAGTCGGGGACGACCCCCCGTCGAGACCCCCGTGGGGGTCTCCCGTCACCGCAACCTTACTTGCGGGTCGGGGTAGGGTCCCTTCGAGGGTGGCAAGTGCCCCCGTAACTAAGACCCAGGAGACCCGGGGCACACCGTCTTGAGGATCCTAGGAGTCCAGTACTTGACAACCCGACCGACTTTTCAAGTAAACCCCATAAGGTATGGTAGAATACCTTTTTGGGACTACTTGAAACACCAGTTAGGTTGTGTTATCTGAACTGGTCTTGGTCCTAGACAGAGACTCTGGACCATGAGTGACGTAATGACCGGGGGTGGTGTGTGTGTGTGTGTGTGTGTGTGTGTGTGTGTGTGTGACAGGGATGTAGGGACAGTTAGGGACAAGTATAAGATGAACGGAAAGACAGACTGGTTCTTCCTGACCCTAAACTTGGAACAGAGACTGCGAGCGACCGGTTCACGGGACGGGACCCTTTCGTCCTACGGAACGGGTGAAAGAGTAGACGGGTAGTCCCTGACAGACTCTCAACCGGGTAAAGGACCCCATTGTCCGGACCGTGTCCGGAGGACTAACGGGTGGACCGGGTTGGGGAGAGACCCTAAGGAGGGGGACATTGAATAGGCGGGGACGACGACGTCGGGATAACACCCACTTGTTCGAGAGTGTGGGGTGGACGATGGGTACCCACACCTAACGAGGAGAGACGGTTGACCCGGGACTGAGAAGAGGACCGAAGGACGGGGTGGAGACTGGACCGTCGACGTGTCTTCACGTCTAACGGCGTTGGTCCTCGTTCATTACGAACAGTGAGAGAGGTCAATTCAGTAAAGACACAGGGTCCCCAGTCAACGGAGGTCTTTTCCCCCACTATAGTGGTTTGACAGTGTCAGAGACGGGACCCCTTCGTGGTGGGGTGGTGACTGTACGGTCCTCGTCAGACGACCCGGAACCGGAACCGCCCCTCCTCAACCCCGAAGACGATTGTTCTGAACTTCTTATTCCGTCGGCCCCGCAGTAGAAAACACCCTTTCGTCTCCCTCGTAGACGGTTTCAGTCTTTGGGTGCTTAAAAGGTAGTCCATGGTCGAGGACGTCTACGTGTTTATATGGGACCCTGAGGCTCTCTCCTTTATAGAAATTTCGGAGTACACCCAGGACTGGGAATTAAGAGTCAGGTCACCCTTGACTTACAAAAAGGTCCTCCCGCTCCTAAATGACATGCATAACCCAAAGACTCCCGAAAGGACCACCGAGTCTACCACCTCTTATAACGTCCACAGTGGTAGGTGGTGTCTTCAGCCCCTTCGTCTTGGAAAGAGAGAGACGAGAACCCGTGAGTGTCTCCCCACACACTGTGTTAGTCCAGGAGTGGGCCTTACACTGTAGTCGTAGTCCCTACGTCCCTGGTTACCCGTTTCCCAGGTCGACCCTGAACCCTGTCTGTCGGAGAAGATACTCCTTTTCCGACACGAACGACGAAAGGGTCGGGAGACCTCGTCGGACCCAAACATTTTAATGTGGATTTTGATCCAAAAGTTCGTGCACACGAGTCAGAGATTCAGTGCAGGCTGAGAAACGTTGATGTACCTGACATCGGACCGTCCGGGGAGACAGGTACCCTAAAAGGCCCGTTCTTACGACCTCACCCGACGGTAAAGGAGGAGGTCCCTTAGAAGGACTAGGTCCATACCTTGGACGCAGAGGACACAGAGGACGGAACCGTCCGCCCAAGGAATGGTGACTCGGTCGACCCTTCGGGGTGATTATCTCTCATCAGTAACGATTATAGATATTAACTATTGAGATAGAAACCCTTCTCAGACGTATACACACCCACACACAACCACACACAAAGAAAGAAAGGTCGTTTAATTATTTTACAGCGAGGGAAACAACGACAATAAGGGGATTTCCTAAAGTACGGTCCTCCTGGAAGGGATCGACGCTTTGTAGATTATGAAGTTTTGTAAGGTGACCGGTCGTCGAGACCTGGAAGGTCTTTACGTGTTTCGGTAAAGTACAACGGACTCCCTACGGTCGTTAGTGGCATAGACACCTGGAGGGTCCTGTCCAGGGACGTCTTGACTTTCGAGTGGGAGTTCGATCAGGACACCTAGGGTCCCCATGGAGGCGTCGACTCTGGTCTCGAATAGTGACCACTCCTTACTTCGAGACCGCGTTTCCGGTGACGGTTCCGGCCACCAAGCAGGGAGGTACGAGAACTACTGGATACTACACTATATATAAAGAGATTTGTACAGAAAAAACTTTTCACAAACGGAGTACCGTAATTCCTGTGAGTGCCACACTACGTTAGTAGTGGCATAGACAAACGTTTTTAAAAAGTAGTTGAGTTTGTGTTTGAGACACGTAAATTGGGTATTCGGGAGTCAGGGAGAAGAGGGTCTAGGACAATTAGTGGTAAGATAAAAGAGATACTTAAAAGGACGAGAACCATGGAGAACATTCACCTTAGTACATGATAAACAGGAAAACTCAGACTGAGTGAAATTAATCGTGTCGCCAAAATTCCAAGTAAGTACAACGTCATACCTAGTCGGGAAGTAAGAAAAAATTCTGACTTATTATAAGGTGTCATTCATATGTGGTATATATTGAATAGATCAATAAACGACTACCTGTAAACCTAACAAAGGTATAACGAAACCCCTCACAGCTGTAGAGTTGGTATAATTCAGGGAGGTAAGTACTTACGTCCCACGGAAAGGTAAATGGGTCCAGAAGAAATTGAAGAACATCGTTAACGGGTTAGAAAGAACTCGGACAAATACAGATATTGAATGCATCAGAGAGTCCTATGACTGTCGGTTCAAAGGGAGGGGTGATGTGTTCAATCACAATTTCGGTTATCTTCTACGACAAACATAGGGAAAAAATGTCTGGCGGAATTAAAGTCGTAAAAGTTAATACCACTCGTTTAGGGTCATACGTAATAACATTCGAAAGTAGTAAAGGCAACATAATGTATGTACGGGAAAGTCAACAGTAGAAGTATCTACTTTTTGAGACAGAAAAACCACAGGGGAGTATGACTCAGAATAGGTGACAGAAAGAGGATTAAACCTATGTAAAGACTGGGTTATTTGTTTGAATTTAGGTCGGTAAATCCACCCTCTCTAGGTTTACAAGTTACATGATTTCTTCTTTTGATATTGGGGAGTAAGGGACTTGGAGTAAACTTTTGTCTTACCTACTTTTTACTTTACAACTGGTATGATCCACGGTGCCGTTCTCCATGACCTTTGGGTATCGTAAATGGGGACCCCCCAGTGCCCCACTTCTCGGTGTCTTACTCGCACCTTTGGGACTCCTTCCTCTCTCCTAAAGGTCGACCCCTAAGTCTCCTCTAGGGTACCTCCTCCTTTGTAGGATTTACCCCGTAGTTCCCTCCCCTACGAAACTGAGTCTTAACTAACTTATAGTAATCTTTTGTCTCAATTTAAGAGTACTTACCCGGCGTCCTCTTCATACTCTAAAGACTTTTCCTTTCGATTTTAAATCTACATAAACCTATATACGTAAAATACCCTCTTTTTTTAAGGTTCCGAAAGTCATCCAAGAGTTTTTGTATATAGTCCGAGTTCTTTCTAGGAAGCACTCCTCCCGAGTAAAGTATGAACGATGATCTTTCGAGTCGTACGTACACCCTTCAATACGTATGCCGTACACACACACACACACGAGAGGGTGATTCAGTGAAGTCGACACAGGTTGAGAAATACTGGGACACCTGACATCGGGCGGTCCGAGGAGAAAGGTATCCTAAGAGGTCGGTTCTTATGACCTCACCTATCGGGACGGGAGAAGGTCCCCTATAAGAGCTTGGTCTCTAGTTTGGGTGTAGAGAGGAATCTGAGAACTTAACCGTCCACCCAAGGTGAACCCTTCGGGATATATATACCTAGTCTCCAATTACGTAGGTCCCCATGGATTGGATCTAAGTCCCACGGAAGTTACAGGATTTTAACACAGAAACCAAATACACAAAAAAAATTACGAATTTTTTTTTTTTTTCTGAAATAACTTAAACAACGTCGTGACGAAGACAACATACGAAACCAAAAAACCGGACACCCTAGAATCTCGGGGTTGGTCCCTAGCTTGGACTTGACGGGCGTAATCTTCTTCAGTCTTCGTGGCCCCGGGGTCCCTTCAGCGAAACAAAGCACAAAACTAAACACACGTCAACCCTTTACTAGTCTTACTAGTCTGGGATTCTTAAGTTATGACCCCGAGGATCCTTCTTCCAAGAGGGTCGTTCCTCCGTGCTCCCTACACCGATGTCTTACTTCCCGTCTCTACCATAATTTCCCGTCCGGACGTGTCCTGGTCCCCGTCCTCCGACACCCACAGTCTCTGAGTGCGACTTCGGGACCGGACACCTCCCTGTTTCACCTCTTTGGGTCTTAGACTTTCTTCTTGTCTTCTTTTTCTTAAGTTTAGTCCCTCGAAACCTAAGTTGAAACTTTCGAGTCTCGTTTTCGACGGATGACTACCCGGACCCGACTTCGGGTCGGGCTCACTACTGGGAATCGGGGCTTCGGAGGAGGTCCCAGAGGACTGTCGGGTCGGAGAGGGGAGGACCCGAGGGGGAGAGATAGGGGTGGGGTCTCGTCGAAACCCGGGTCTCTCCGGTCTACCGAGACTGTGTATTGTCTACGAGACTCACCGACCTGGACCGAGGGATCGATCCTGGTTCCTGGGAGACTAAGAGTCTTCCACTGGGAGGTCTCCTGACCGACAGGTAGTGTACCTGATAACGGGACAACGGGAGGAGACACACACATAAGCTTTCGATTCGACACGGTTTGCAGGAGGGGATTGAAACTGGCACTGCTGTTTTACCCGTCTACAGAGACCTCGACCCATGTGGGAACTGGAAGGTTTGTGGTTTCGAGTTTGAGAGTGGAGAGAGTCGAGACTCAACGTTACCCGGACTCTCCTACCCCGGGACGAGGGACTGGGACACTCGGCAAAGGTTTTCGTTCACTGCCCTGACAGACGTCTCGTCCCAGCGTCCCAGTCCCAGTAACACGGGGACTGTCCCCCGTGTTTTGTGAGTCAACCAAAGGACGGACTCTGAAGGGAAAAAACGTCAGTGTTCCCCGGGACACTTGCACCGTCCTCCTTGACGTCCCCACCCTCGGCTGGGTTCGGGTACCTCCCGTCTCCTCAGGGGGTCTGCCGCGGTCCCGGGTCGGGTCCCGAGTTCCCGTGTGTCTTTGGAGACGGACGGGTTTCTTTGTCGACAAGGGTAAAACTTGACGAACCACCTTCTTGTACTGTTAAGTGAGGACTAGTCGTCGCAAAGGGCGTTTAGTATTTTGTGTAAACGGTAACATAAAAGAGCCCCTGGTCGGTGAGAGAGAAAAAAAAGAAGGACTGGGAGGTACCGCCGGAGACATCCAACGACTGAGTGGGACGTCCACTGTACGGGGGGTGGGGTGCACGTACTCGAGGAGTTGGCAAACGCCGGACACGAAGGGGGTACTCAGTCCCTCTGAACGCTGTAAGGACTCGTCTACACTGACTCCACTGCGTCACTAGTGTCCCGCCGACGGTTCCTACTGAGGGTTTAGAAGTCTCTCCTCTTAAGTGTGAGTTCAAATAAAGCTTGGTCGACTCAGTGTCGACGAAGTTCCTGTACCGAGTCGACAACTGTGGTTGCCATTTGGAGCTTCGACTCCGGTAGACAGACCCTTTTTAGACCTGCAAAGATCTTTTACACTAAAGACCATCTTGAACTAGAAAAAAAACCAAACAAAAAAACTACTTTTAAACATTAAAAGACATTCTTAAAGTTTTACAAATTACGTCTTTTTTAATAAAAAGTGAGTACCATTTCATTGTTTCCACCAAGTATATAAATTTGTAGACTTCATACACACACGAGTCAACGACTCAACACAGACTGAGAAATGTTGGGGTACATGATATCAGACGGTCCGAGGAGACAGGTACTCTAAAAGGTCCGTTCTTAGGACCTCACCCAAATGTAAAAGAGGAGGTCCCTAGAAGGGCTGGAGCCCTAGTTTGCGTGTAGAGGACACAACGGACGCGACCGTCCACCCTAGAAATGGTGATTTAGATGAAGGTTTCATGTCAAACGAGATTTAAACCATCCTTCCTTCCTCACCTGTGTTCAATTGTCCCTCATACGTCCCACTCTCTAAAGTGTCGAGTGTGTTTTACACTAACTCCATAAAAAGACACGTCAAACCATCTACCCAACAAATCAAACCCTTGTCTGGGAGAAGGACTTTAGAGGTTCCTCAGTTTGACTCGTAGAGAACTCTGTGAAAAGACAAAGGACTTCACAGAGACGAAAAAGATCCCACCTGTCCCGACTGTCATGAGAGTCGGTACGACTCAGGAGACCTCGGAACCCACCGACCTAGTGCGACAGTCCCATTGCACTTCCTAGACGCCCCCGTCGACCTCACATAGAGAAATCGAGAGACGGGACCACGTCCCCCGAGGCCGCCCCACTTGACCCCACCTACGACCCGGATGAAGTAAGCGAGACACGTCCGGTTTAGGGACGTGTGGGGAGGTTGCGGGTCCGTCCTCTCCTGTTTCTGGGGTCTCGGTCGAGGAGAACCCCACGGGACCCCCTCGGACTCGGTGTGGTCACACACCTCTTCGGTCCTCCGTCTCTTCGTCCGTCTGGCAAAGACAAAGAGAGACGGGCGTCCGGACGGTCGGTCCACCCTCGGAGTCCACTCTGGAGTCGGTGCCGACGAGGAGAGTCTGAGACGTCTGACCTATAAGAGTGGGGAGACAGAGGGTCCGTGAATAATTGGGAAACTAGCTGTCTATAAAGAGAAGGGAGGAAGGGGGTTGGACCACACTGAAAGTAGTGGAGACTCACACAGCACTGCAAATTCCCTACTCCCCTTGGACTCGGTCTTAGTGGGTACCGAAGACGTTTCGGGGGAAGGTGGGTCCAGCTGTAAACGTCCTTTGGGACGGGTCTAGGGAAATACGTGTTATTAAGGGGACTTCCGGGACTGGCGAGGAGGGAACCGGTTGTCCTTGGGAGGGATCTTCGGGGGAGGGTTCCGGGGAGTGCGCCTGTCGAAGACTGTGGGGGTGGACGGGCACCGTGACTCGAAAATGAGGGGACCCGGTTGTGACTTTCGGTCTGTCGGAACAGTGTCGGAAGACGGGACTCGGCGTAGAGACGAGACGCAACGCAAGAGGGTCAAAGGACAAAGACGGACGGAGAGGACGAGGGAAGGGACGGAAGGGGGAAGGTAGAGAGGAGGTTCACAGGGAACGAGTCGGAACTGGGCGGGATCCTGGGACTCGACCTTCTCGGGCCCCTCGACGTCCGGAATGTGGAGTATCCGAGGTGTCCGAGGAAAGAAAGAAGGGTCTCGACGAAAGGACCGAAACCCCTTAATGACTGGCGAATGGACTCGACACACCAACTGGACGAGGTCGGTCGGGTCCGATCCCTCGCTCCAGGACGGAAGGACCGAGGTCGTGTCTGAGAGAGGGGTTCGCAACTAGAGTGTCTCCGGGACCCTGAAACAGGACAGGACACAAGAGGTGGAAATCAGGGACCCCGGCAGTCCGGTCGGGGAAGGGAGTAGGGTTCCCGTGTAGGAGACTCGTGGGGGTGGGGGTCGTGGAGGAAGGGACCTCGGGTGACCCGGCAGCGCCACCGGGCAGGACCAGGTAGAGAGTGTACTCGTCGACCTTAAAGGTGTCGGAGAGTCTGATCCACCGGAGGAATTGTTGGGTTCCTAAAAGGGGACCCCACGAGACAGTGTATTTAAGAAGGTTCTTAAACAACGGTCCCTCTCTTTTTCTCAAGGGGTGTCTTGACCACACAAAGGAAAACGACCTGTTACTCCCGACGTCTGGCAAGACAAACGGGAAACGAGAGGGGAAAGGAGTGGTCCTTCGAGCCTCGACGTGGGCTCGACCAAGGACTGCGTCAGCAACGGGGAACCGTCGAAGGAAGGACGACGACGGAGACTCAGATAAGAACCCGGACACAGGGCGCACGAATGACCCTCAGTTTCCCTTCGGTCCCTGACGTCCTTCCGACACGTCCGACGGGAGTACCAGAACTGTGGACAGGACGGGAGCGGGGACGGACCAGGACCTCCGAAAGGCCCGTAAGTGTCGGTGACGGTTCAAGGGAGAAAGATAACTTGAACCCCAGGATGTGGGGGTCTGAGACCGGAACCCCAGTGTCACGGTAGGTCTTGGTGGGAACCGGGAGGTACGGGTGTCTTACCCTCGAAAGGTTTCTTTCTCTTCCGTACCTGAAGGGACCCCTAGATCACCGATTCTGCCCCACTAGGGTCCCAGTATCCGGGCCCAAAGGTAGGGACCGGTCCCTTGATCTAGGGTGTCTGGTGTTGATTCCTAGGTCGCAGAACGTAAGGTGTTGTTTCTGGACGGTGTCGGTTTTTTTAAGAAATTTCTTTCTTTCTCTTTTGTACCACTGACCTACTACTTCGAGGCTTCGGACGTCTCTGAAGGTCGGTCTCCTGGCTCGAAGAGAGGTAGAAGAGTCAGTCGAGGGTGAAACGGGGGGGTGGTGGTGGGGATAGACCCGGTTGTACTCCCTATAAACCAGAGTATCCACCTCCCTCTCCTAGGACCGTCCTTTCTCTGACCACTGACAGACTAGTTGTGGTCACTCGTGTCGGCGGGGACCCCCGTAGAGAGTCAGGTAGGAACCCTTTCAAAAGTAGGGTCACCCAGGTTCACCCCAAACGTCACTTACGACTGTCTAAAGAGAGTAATCTGGGGTCTTCGTTACCAAACGTCCATAAAGATGCTGAGGGAGGACAGAAGGGTCTGAAGATTTATCTCCTTATTTATCCTGTCTTTGAACGTCAGTCGTCCCTCTCTCCAGAGACCTGTCCTCCTCCACCCTCCTACCGTCAACCCTTCGTCCCCTACCGCCTCCCCGGAGTCAGAAATGAGCTCGGGGTGCCGTTTGGTTCCCAAGAAAAAGGGAACCCCTCCTTCCGACGAAAGTACAGTTGAAACTATTAAAAGAAGTCGTCTTGAAGTTCGTCAATGTGTCACCTTCGAAGTGGGGTTTACTTTTGACCACAGACCTGTACTTTTGGTGGGAAACAACAATTACAAGTCAACGTGTCAACACAGGCTGAGAAACGTTGGGGTACCTGATGGCGTGTGGTCCTAAGGGACAGAAAGTAATAGAGGGTCTCAAACGGTTTGAGGACATATAAGTCAGTTACTATGGTAGGTTGGAAGTAGAGTAGGGGTCAGTGGGAGAAGAGTAAAACGAAGTTAGAAAGGGTCGTAGTCCCAGAAAAGATTACTCAGTCGAGAAGGGTAATCCACCGGTTTCATAGTCCCGAAGTCGAAGTCATAGTCAGGAAGGTTACTTATAAGTCCCAACTACAGAAAGTCCTAAAATGACCAAACTAGAAGAAAGACCGGTTCCCTGAGAATTCTCAGAAGACATTGTGGTGTCAAGTTTTCGTAGTTAAGAAGTCACGAGTCGGAAGAAATCCCAGGTTAAGAATGTAGGTATGTACTGATGACCTTTTTAGTATCGAAACTGGTCTGCCTGAAGACGGCTGTTTCACTACTGAGACGAAGAATTATACAGATCTAAACAGTATCGAAAAGAAGGTTCCTCGTTCATAGAAAGGTAACGTACCGACGTCCGTGGTAGCCATCACTAGAACCCCGGATTCTTTTATTTTAGGTAGTGACAAAGACAACAAATGTGTAGATAAACGGTACTTCACTACCCTGACCTACGGTACTAGAATCAAAACCCAAAAAAAAAAAAAAATCGTTTGATGGGATAGAACCGAATAAGTAGACGTATGAGGTTCCTTTTGTCTCTACATTTGTAGTAAAATTTCATCCACCTTCATACCGTAACCTCGTCGATGGACTTGGTTTTCTCCCGAAGTTTATTTCACTTTTCAAATGTAGGATTCGGACGTCGGAGGTAGTTTAGACTCTACCTGTCTGTAGACACTCCAAAGGACTGTAGTGTTACAGAGTGACCAACCAACCTATTCTCCCACTCAACTCATTTCTCAGCAGGAAATTAAAGTCTGAACCGAAGTTTGGGGGAGTACCCTAATTTCGACGATGACAGACGTCGGGACTTGGAACTGGTGTCGTGGACGGGTAGCCGGACGAGAGTCGATGTGTCCTCCTACCCGGGTCGCAGACCGGTGGTTTACCTGGTCTCAGATTGTGTCGGACTAATTAATTGTGTCCTACTCCCAGCACACGTGTGCAAACGACTCGTGCCCCAGAGAGACGGTCCTCCATTGTCTCGTAGGAGTTGGAGGGGTCGAGGGGGTGGGAGTCGTCACCGACCTTTATGACCCTTCCACGTTTTCCGTTCGTTCGTCCTCCCAGGACACACGGTAACGGGGTGGGTTCTCTGTCGAGGTCCGGGTCCCTACCCAACTCTTGACTAAATGTGAGACGGAAACGAAGAGACAGAAAGGTCCCTGTCAAGTCAAGTTAGTGAGTCAACGCAAGCTGAGAAACGTTGGGGGACCTGACGTCGTGTGATGCGAAGGGACAGGTAGTGGTTGAGGGTCTCGAACGAGTTTGAGTACAGGTAACTCAACCACTACGGTAAGTTGGTAGAGTAGTAGACAACGGGGAAGAGGAGGACGGGACGGTGGGAATACCGAAACTGGGAACGGGACTTAAGGAAAGTCTAGAACGTCTCCGGTCCGAGACCGGGAACGAGTTCCACCCTGAGTAAAGGAGGGAGGGTCGGACACTAATCAGTCCCCAGAGGTCTCTTTGTCTTAGTAATTCTGTATGTCGTTATATATGTTCTCCTCTAAATAACGTCCCTAACCGAGTACATCTATGTCTCCGACTTTACTTGATAACAAGTGGTCGACTTCCTGGTCCGTTCCGTGACCACACTAAGTGGGCTCAGGTCTCCGGACTCTTAACTCCCCTATCTACCTGATTCAGGACTAGACTCGAACTTTTCGGGTCTTGGTCCTCGTTACAGGTTCCCGTCCTCTTCCGTCTACAGAGTCAAGTTCGTCTCTCTTTCACTTGGGTGGGGAGGAGACGAGAAAACAAGGTAAGCCCACGGGACCCCAGCCCGCACTACGAGAGGGTACGATCCCTCCTGGAGACGAAGAGAGTCAGATTACTACCTTTACGACCAGAAAATTTTTTTGTGGGACTGTCTGTGGGGGTTTGTACAAAGGGGACGATAGACCCGTGGGTAACCACCGAATCAGTTATTCAACACAGGTTGAGAATGTTGGGGTACCTGACATCGGACGGTCCGAGGAGACAGGTACTCTAAAAGGTCCGTTTCTTATGACCTCACCCAACGGTAAAAGAAGAGGTCCCTATAAGGCCTGGGTCCCTAGCTTGGATTCAGAGGACGTAACCTTCCGTCAGAGGACGTAACATCCACAAAAAAAAAAATTGACTGAAACGGCGGTCCCTCCGGGGAGACACGTAGACACTCGGGTTAGTTCGACTATATTTTTTAATTGTGACGTCGGACAGAGGAGGAAGGAGGGTAGGGTCGGACGCCCCGAAGAGAACGTGGGGGTTCCAATCCAATCCTCGGGGGACCCGAGGGTGCCGGGGACAGGAGGGGGTGAAGGTAATGCGGTATCCCAAGAGGAGAACACCCTCTCCAGGTTCAGCCAGACTCAATGATTAAGTAGGAGTCACGGGGGATGTCCCGACCTTTATCACCTGAGAGTTTTCATTTCGTACTCCCGAAGGGACCACCGAGTCACCATTTCTTGGGCGGACAGTTACGTCCTCTGTGCCCAAGCTAGGGACTAGGTCCTTCTACGGTGGATGGTACCTCGTAGACTCGGGCACACGGTGTCTGGTTTGACCTCAAGATGTCGGACCCGCCCCGTTGATGCCTTCGGGTTCACACGGGATCTCGCGTACGAGGCGGTGTTCACCTCGGCGGCTTCGCTCTTCGGACGAGTGATGTTGATCTCTCATCGGGTACGAGTGGCGTCGATCCTTTCGGGTGTGTCGGTGCTTCTGGGTCGCGTCGGTTTTCATCTGTTCGTTTCCCACTCTTCGGGAGGCAAACGACTTATACCTGGAGGCCGATCTGTCTCAGACAGCAAGTGAGCCTCATCGACCGTCCGCCTCAGATCGCGGGCGCCGTCCCACCCAGGAGGTGCGGGCCTCTCGTCCACCCAGGCTTGTCAAAACTGTGAACCCCACCTCCCCCAGACAAAGGTACCTCGTCGAACCTAAAGTCCTTTTGATCTTTGTCCCCCTGTCCTACACTACCCGAGTAAGTAAAAGATCCAACTTCAACGGTTCCGTTGGTCTACCTATAAGACGGTGGATGTGTTTCCGTAGGACTGGGACGTCAGAGAGATCTGGAGATCCTGAACGGGGGGCGACAAGGGGTCGTGGGTCGTGTCGCGGACTGGGTCCGCTCGACGAGTAGGTACTGACCGACTTACTCCGTGTCTTCTTCTCAGACCCGAATACCTGTTTCTTTGAAAAAAGAACCTTTTGACTACCTCATCGGGGTCGACACGTAGACTTCCGGAAAGACAAATTTGACCAACTTTTTTTTTTTTTTTTGGGAGAAGAATTTATATAAATTTCTATTAACGGATGAAGGTAACAAATGAGAGGGTGGACTCGTGTACCTTTGTGACTGGTCCTAGGAGTGAATTTACGGGTAGTCCTACTCTTCCCCACTCTTACTCGGTACAGGTCCCCATCGTTATTTTCATCTTAAGTCGTTGTACCTTTGTTCTTTCGCATAACGTCTTAAGGAGGTAAATATAATTACACACGACGATGACGATTCAGTGAAGTCAACACAGGCTGAGACACGCTGGGGTATCTACCGTCGGGTGGTCCGAGGGGGCAGGGACCCTAAGAGGTCCGTTCTTGTGACCTCACCCAACGGTAAAGGAAGAGGTTACGTATTTTCACTTTTCACTTTCCCTTCAACGAGTCAGCACAGGTTGGGAATCGTACCTGACGTCGGGTGGTTCGAGGAGGTAGGTACCCTAAAAGGTCCGTTCTCATGTTCTCACCCCACGGTAATTTGGATCATTTGTTACCCCCATAACCACCACCCCCCCAGGTTGACGTACGAGAAATCTTTCTAGATCTCGGTTATATTATTTTATAATAGTAGATGGTATGCGATTTACAACAGTGACAAGTTTATGACGAACTAAGGTGAATGTGTCCCATGGATCTTATCAATTTAAGTATCTCAATCTTTCATATAACCATCTACGGTTCCCGACCTCCATCTCCCGACCCTCCTCCTTACCCCTGAAGTACAAATTATCCCTGTCTTAAAGTCGAATCCTTCCACTTTGAAGTTCTCTACCTACATTCTCCACGCGTTTCCACACTACGAGAAGTACGGTGACTTGACATGTCACTTTACGCCATTTTAACAACGCTATGTATCCGTGACCTTCGTTACCAAAAAGTTTAGAGTTCTACCTAGTCTTATTGGAGTCAAGTCAAGTCAAGTCAGTCATTCAGTACAGGCTGAGAAACTCTGGGGTACCTGACATCGTGTGGTCGAAAGGGGCAGGAAGTGGTTGAAGGTCTCGAACGAGTTTGAGTGTAGGTAACTCAACGACTACGGTAAGTTGGTAAAGTAGTAGACAGAAGAGGAAGAGGAGAACGGAAGTCAGAAAGGTTCGTAGTACCAGAAAAGTTCACTCAGTCAAGAAACTTAGTCCACCGGTTTCATAACCTCGAAGTCGAAGTTGTAGTCAGGAAGGTTGCTTATGAGTCCTGACTAAAGGAAATCCTACCTGACCGACCTAGAGGAACGTCAGGTTCCCTGAGAGTTCTCAGAAGAGGTTGTGGTGTCAAGTTTTCGTAGTTAAGAAGCCGTGAGTTGAAAGAAATACCAGGTTGAGAGTGTACTGTTGACTTTTTAGGTATCTACACTGATATGTCGTTTTACTATAGAGACGAAAAATTATACGACAGATTCCACTTCCATTCCACTCCACTTCAGCGAGTCAGTACAGGCTGAGAAACGTTGGGACACCTGACATTGGATGATCCGAAGAGGCAGGTACCCTAAGAGGTCCGTTCTTATGACCTTACCTAACGGTAATGGAAGAGGTCCCCTAGAAGGGCTGGGTCCCTAGTTTGGACCCAGAGGGCGTGACCTCCGTCTGTGAAATTGGAGACTCGGTGGTCCCTTCTGTATACGACAGATCCAAACAGTTTCGAAAAGAATATTTCTCGCTCACAGAAAATTAAAGAACCGACGTCAGTGGTAGACGTCACTAAAACCTCGGGTTCTTTTATTTCAGACAGTGACAAAGGTAACAAAAGGGTAGATAAACGGTATTTCACTACCCGGCCTACGGTACTGGAAGTAAAAAACTTACAACTCATGATTCGGTCGAAAAAGTGACAGGAGAAAGTGAAAGTAGTTCTCCGAGAAATCAAGGAGAAACGAAAGACGGAATTCCCACCACAATAGACGTATAGATTCCACTAACTATAAATAGACCCTTTAGAACTAAGGTCGATCACGAAATAGGTCGGACCCTAAAGTGTACTACATGAGACGTATATATAGTACACTTTTCTATGGGGTGTAGGTTCCATTCTCTTTGGGGTCATTCTACCATGCACGACTCTCCCGTAGTCTCTCCTCTGTCTGACTTTGGCGTTAGTGTCTTTTGATTGGTTAGATTAGTGTACCTGGTGTCGGAACAGAGTGAGTTACTTTGGTTCATTCGGTACGGTGCATCCCGGTGGGTTCTACCTGCCCAGTAGCACCTCTCAAGACTGTTTTACACCAGGTGACCTCTTCCGTTACCGTTTGGTGAAGTCATAAGAACGGAACTCTTGAGGTACTTGTCATACTTTTCCGTTTTACTATCCTGTGACTTTCTACTTGAGGGGTCCAGCCATCCATGAGTTATACGATGATCTCTAGTCACCTCTTTATTGAGGTCTTTCTTCCTTCTCTACCTCGGTTTCGTTTTTGTTGTGGGTCAACACCTACACTGACCACTACCTTCGTTCCAGGCTACGACATTTCTCGTTATAACGTATCCTTGGACCTTACAGTCCAGGTACTTAGTTCCGTTTAACCTTCACCAGTTTGTCCTCTACCGTTCTCACTTGTAACTGTAAGATCCTTATCGCTTGATTTTACCTGACCTTACCCACTTAAATTGAGTCTACTGGTAATATAGATGATGACGCCCGTCCTCAGGGAATCTTCTTTACCTCATCGGTAGTATCAGTTGTTTTCTCAGACTTTACGTCATGAACCTACGTCAGAGTTTTCGCTGTCTTACTAGAAAATCAAAGGTTCCGTTTGGTAAGTTATAGTGTCATTAGGTTCAGATATGGGGATGTTCATTACGACTTCTTCGACTTCAACTTACCAAGATACTTTTGGATGTTCTGGAAAATCTTGATTGTGGGTTTTTTCTACAGAAAAAGTAATATCCCCTGACCTTACGTTTTCGTCCTTTAGTTCTTTGTGGACCTCATTGTCCCTTTAAACCGGAACCTTACGCCTTACTTCGTCCCGTTTCTGATTATCTAATTATCTCAAAACGGTTCTTTTACGTGACCAGTATCGTTTGTGGGAGAAGGTTGTTGTGTTCTCTTCTGAGATGTGCACCTGTAGTGGTCTACCAGTTGTGGCTTTAGTCTGACTAATATAAGAAACTTCGATTTCTACCTCTTCGAGATATGTCAGTCGTTTTTGTCCTGGCCCTCGACTGACACCGAGTCTAGTACTTGAGGAATAACGGTTTAAGTCTGAATTTAACTTCTTTCATCCCTTTTGGTGATCTGGTAAGTCCACACTGGATTTAGTTTAGGGAATACTAATATGTCACCTTCACTCTTTATCTAAAGTCCCGGATCTAGACTATCTGTCTCACGGACTACTTGATACCTGACTCCAAACACTGTAACATGTCCTCCGTCCCTAGTTCTGGCAGGGGTTCCTTTTCTTTACGTTTTGTCGTTTTACCGACAGACCCCTCCGGAATGTTTATCGACACTTTCCTTCTCTTCACTTTTCGTTCCCTCTTTTCCTTTCTATATGGGTAAACTTACACCTCAAGGTTTTTTATTGTTCCTTTCTATTCTTTCGGAAGGAGTCGCTAGTTACGTTTCTTTATCTCCTTTTGTTGTCTTACCCTTTCTGATCTCTAGAGAAGTTCTTTTGATCTCTATGGTTCCCTTGTAAAATACGTTTCTACCCGAACTATTTCCTGTCTTTACCATACCTGGATTGTCTTCGTCTCCTATAATTCTTCTCCACCGTTCTTATGTCCCTTCTTGACATGTTTTTTCTAGAAGTACTGGGTCTATTGGTGTCCAACTGGTGAGTGGATCTCGGTCTGTAGGACCTTAGTTCTCCCGGAATCCTTCGTAGTGACGTTTGTTTCGCTCATCTCTACTACCTTAAGGTCAACTCGATAAAGTTTAGGACTTTCTACTACGACACTTTCACGACGTGAGTTATACGGTCGTTTAAACCTTTTGAGTCGTCACCGGTGTCCTGACTTTTTCCAGTCAAAAGTAAGGTTAGGGTTTTTTCCGTTACGGTTTCTTATTAGTTTGATGGCGTGTTAACGTGAGTAGAGTGTACAATCATTTCAGTACGAGTTTTAAGAGGTTCGGTCTGAAGTTATCATGTACTTGGTACTTAAAGGTCTACAAGTTCGACTAAAATCTTTTCCGTCTCCTTGGTCTCTAGTTTAACGGTTGTAGAAGACCTAATAGTTTTTTCGTTTTCTCAAAGTCTTTTTGTAGATAAAGACGAAATAACTGATACGGTTTCGGAAACGGACACACCTAGTGGTGTTTGACACCTTTTAAGACTGTCTCTACCCTTACGGTCTGGTGGACTGGACGGAGAACTCTTTAGACATACGTCCAGTCCTTCGTTGTCAATCTTGACCTGTACCTTGTTGTCTGACCAAGGTTTATGTTTTTCCTCATGTTTTTCCTCAGTTCCGACATATAAACAGTGGGACGAATAAATTGAAGAGACGTCTCATATAGTACTCTTTGCGACCCGACCTCCTTCGTGTTCGACCTTAGTTCTAACGTCCCTCTTTATAGTGAGTGGAGTCTATACGTCTATTGTGGTGGGAATTCCGTCTTTCGTTTCTCCTTGATTTCTCGGAGAACTACTTTCACTTTCTCCTGTCACTTTTTCGACCAAATTATGAGTTATAAGTTTTTTACTTCCAGTACCGTAGGTCAGGGTAGTGAAATACCGTTTGTCTACCCCTTTGTTACCTTTGTCACCGACTGAAATAAAACCCCCCGAGGGTTTAGTGACGTCTACTACTGACGTCGGTACTTTAATTTTCTGCGAAGGAGGAACCTTCTTTTCAATACTGGTTGGATCTGTCGTATAAGTTTTCGTCTCTGTAATGAAACGGTTGTTTCCAGGCAGATCAGTTTCGATACCAAAAAGGTCATCAGTACATACCTACACTCTCAACCTGATATTTTTCCCGACTCGCGACTTCTTGCCAACGAAAACTTGACACCACAACCTCTTCTGAGAACTCTCAGGGAACCTGACGTTCCTCTAGGTTGGTCAGGTAGGATTTCCTTTAGTCAGGACTTATGAGTAACCTTCCTGACTACGACTTCGACTTCGAGGTTATGAAACCGGTAGACTAAGCTTCTTGAATGATTAAACTTTTCTGGGACTACGACCCTTTCTAACTTCCACCCTCCTCTTCCCCTACAGTCTCCTACTCTGTCAACCTACCGTGATGGCTATGCTACCTGTACCCAAACTCATTCGAGGTCCTCAACCACTAGCTGTCCCTCCGGACCACACGACGTCAGGTACCCCAGCGTTTCTCAGCCTATACTGACTCGCTGACTTGACTTGACTCAGACCTGGTTCGGTTGTGTCCGTCTTGTGAGTTTTAATTCATTTCTAATCTCACACTTCGTACTTCTCTTCCTACCCTTTCCTCTACTTTTCGGGTTTCTTTGCTATTCTTTTCCTTCCTCTTTTGTTGTTCCGACCTCTCTCGTAGTCCTTTCTCTTCTTTGTATTACATGACCTTTCCGCCACAAAAGACTACGGGATAAAGAGTCGGTCGTCTCTTTCCCGTCCCCTGGTAAAGAGTAAGGACACACCTTCATCAGTGTAGATTGTTGTTGTTCTCTAACAGTCGTAGTCTTCCTAGAAAATACTGTCAGTCCCCAGGGAGGAAAAGTTTTGAGAATTCTTGACAACAGTGACAGAAAACCCTTCTGAAGGTCTCAGGACTCCTGGACGGGTGTGACGGGACCTCCGGGTGTCGAAGACTCAGTAGGGGTATCGCTAGACCTGTGGACAGGACGTCCTTGGATACACATGTGTGGGTGCCTTCATCCACCTCTTTCACTCAACTGTACAAGGACTCCACCACCACCACCACCAAGTCAACGAGTCAACACAGGCTGAGAACACTGAGGTACCTGACATCGGGTGGTCCGAAGAGACAGGTATCCTAAAGGGTTTGTTCTTATAACCTCACCCATAAAAACCCATACTCGGTAAAGGAAGAGGTCCCCTAGAAGGGTTGGGAGTCTACCTGGGATCCAGAGGACTTTACCGTCCGCCTAAGAAATGGTGAGTGGTCTCTTCGGGAGGTGAGAGTCCCTGTACCCCGAACTTGTGTAGGTAGGGACTCAGACCTCTTCTTAGGGGTTGTTCGTCCTGATCCACCCGTATCTCCTTCACCCTCCCCCCACGAACCGGAGATGACTCCAGTCACGCCCCTCTCCTCCCTCCTCGGTAGGTAAGGTCTTAAGGAGAGACAGGGGTCGTGTATCCTCGGGGACCAGGGTGAGGTGGTCTAAGAGTTCCCGTTGACCGGGTGGGAACATAAACACCTGGGAGCTTAGACCTCCCGTCTAACATGACGCGGTAAATTGTATTCCCTAAACTCGTAGGCACCTAAGAATATAGGTACCCCCGTCCACACCAGGACTTTTGTTGGGGGTTCCTATGACTTCCTGCCGACACTAACCAGAGCTCAGACTAACTGTCATTATAGGGGTCTACTGGGAAAATTTTCCGTCTGACTACAGAACACCAAGATCTTAGTTCAGATCGGGTAGTGGGGGGAGGACGTCCTCTCCAACCCAGAGTCTCTCCGATTCACCGAATGAATGTATTGTTCAATCCTCGTCTTCCCACTCTTGAGGAAACAGGACTACTGACGGACGTTCAACCCTCTTTTATTTAGAAGCTGTGCGACCTCCAATCTCGACCACCATCCGGTGGGAGGGAGCTCAGTCTCATGTACCCCTCCTAACTGGGGTTGTCAGTGGATCCTTCCTTTGGAGTCCCGATCTCTCCTTTAGAGTCTCTTTGGGTGAGGTCATAAGAACGGACCTCTTAGAGTACCTGTCTCCTAGGACCGCCCGATGTCGTGTACCCAAGGTTTCTTAGCCTATACTGACTTGTTGAAAGTCTCTCTTGTCTTAGGTCGACGGGACACACGAAAAGGGACACCCCGGGACAGACGTGTGACGACTTTCCCCGGGCTTTGCAAAGAGAAGACGGTCCATCTGAAGATCCCTCGGACTACGTAAGTCCGAAGACCGGGAACTCAGGAGACAACGACGACGATTCAACGAAGTCAGCACAGACTGAGACACGCTGGGGTATCTGCCGTCGGGTGGTCCGAGGGGGCAGGGACCCTAAGAGGTCCGTTCTTGTGACCTCACCCAACGGTAAAGGAAGAGGTTGCGTACTTTCACTTTTCACTTTCACTTCAGCGAGTCAGTACAGGCTGAGAAGCGCTGGGGTACCTGACGTCGGGTGATCCGAGGAGGCGGGTACCCTAAAAGGTCCGTTCTCATGACCTCACCCCACGGCAGCGGAAGAGGTACTCAGGAGACGTCCCTCCGTGTTGACACAAACCGAAACGGACCCTGTGTCCTAAGGAAGGAGAAGATAGAAAAAAGCGAAAACCGACGTGGTACGCCGAACGCCCTAGAATCAAGGAACTGACCCCTAACTTGGGTGTGGGAGCCGTCACTTTCGCGTCTCAGGATTGGTGACCTGGTAGTCCCTTAAGGGTGGAGTAACATAAAAGTGAGGAGCCTCCCTCGTACGGTGAAATCTACCACCGTGTCGTTCACTGTATTCGTTCTGATCCTTCATTTAGTCCTTGTCTTTTCATCAAGTCCCGTCGATACCAAATGACTCACGGGAAGGACAGTCCGTGACACGGAAATCGGGTCCTGGGTCCTGTCGAACACTTTTGGGAGACCGTCCGTCGAATGACTTGTCTACACCGTTGCTCGACGACCCCTCCCCGGTAAGGTGCCATCCCTATACCCTCGATCTTTCGGTCCGAAATAAACGTGAACTAAACGACTCGTGTGACTTGGTCTCGACCCGGTTTCGTGCGACCCTTTGAGGGTTCTACGGTCTCTTATGTTATCCAAAAGGTTCTCACCCTCCGTGGTAACGGGGGTAAAACGTCCGGGACCACCGAGTCTGACATTTCTTGAACGGACGTCACGCTCTTTGGGCCCAAGTTAGGGACCCAGTCTTTCTGGGGGACCTCTTCCCTTACTGATGAGTGAGGTTATAAGAACGGACCTCTTAGGGTACCTGTCTCTTCGGACCACGCGATGTCAGGTATCCCAACGTTCTCAGTCTGTACTGAATCGCTGACTCAGGTCGTGCCGATTTTGACCCTGTCGTGTCTTTTGGCCGACCAGAGATACTTAACGAAACAGTACCAAGAAAGGAAAGTCTATCCTCCGTAGGGATTTCGAAAGAGGGAATGAAAGAAATTTTGGATACCGTACGTTGACTGTCTCAATCCTTAGTTCCACTTGAACAGAAGAGGAGACGGTCACTCCCAAGACGAAAATTTTCTTTTAGTTTATAATTCGGTTTCTTTATCAAGAGATTGTCACCTGTAACGTTAGTAGTTGACTGTCAAGGGTCCTCCCTTAATAAAAGGACCCCCTTTCTGTGACGGTTGAAAAACTCGTGGAATCCGACAGGGACTAGTGAGGCGTCTCTCTGAGGGGTGACCGGGGGACAGGTGGGGGTCGACGGTCGTAGGAGGTCCGACCCACGACTAATCTTTATAGGGAATCTCGACTGGTCAACTTCTCCACTGGAGCCAAAAAGGAAACCGCGGTAACGGTCGGGGCTGATCACTAGGTGAGAAGTCTGAGAAGGAAAAAGTCGAGACCTCGGTGTAGTGCACCAGTGACCTATGGATCCACCAGGATCACCCTCCGGTCCCAAGGTGATTCCGGTCCACCGTGTCACCAATGGAACCCGCTATCTGTCCGAGATAGAAGGACACACACACAAGTCAGCACAGACTGAGACACACTGGGGCACCTGACATCGGACCGTCCGAGGAGACAGGTACCCTAAAGGGTCCGTCCTCATGATCTCACCCGACGGTAAAGGAAGAGGTCCCTAGAAGGGCTGGGTCCCTAGAGGACGTGACCGTCCGTCCGAGAAGTGGTGACACGGTGGACCCTTCGTTCATGGTTTGCGACACAGACGGAGAAACAGAGCGGAATAATCAATCTTCCTACTCGGGAACGGAGTCGACCCGGTAGATGGGAGTAAGATCGCAGCGAGCACCACGAGATTCACGAAGTTTACGATAAGTAGTGGGGGTCGTTGGGTTGTTTCACCTAAGATGGTGGTAGGGATGGAGTGTCCATCCCTCTGCCCCCGGGTCTCCTGTCCTCCGCACCACCCCAAGGTTGGGTACTCCGCGTGGACGTCTTCGGCTCTGGGAGTGAGAGTACGTCGGGGACGTTCCGCCGAGTCCTACGTGCAAAGAACGGACAAACAGGTGTACCGAAGGAGAGAGGAGTCGGGCAGAGTCGACTCCGACGGGTTCGGGTAAACGAGGATCATCCTCCGTGTCGGTCGAGGGACCAGGGAGGATCCCTCCGAAGACCTTGGACTGAAACTACCATCCTTCTTTTGTTTAGTTCCTCTCCTCCACTGTCGATGAAGACCTTGTTACTCTGAACGAGACAGGACCCTAGGGACTAGTCCACAGGGGTTTCTGGACAGAAGATGACGAGGTGAAAAGGAGGGCCCAGGAAGAGACGTTCGGTCCTCCGTTACGACCCCCAAGAGCTTCCGGGTGAACGAAATGATATTGAAGTCGTTGGATGACCCTTCCCTACTACTACCCGGTGCGTTTCTACCGAACATTTTTTCCAGGTCAACCAATATGGTTGTGGAGAGTGGGACACTCAACTATTCTCGTACCCTAATTAACCTTCCGGGATTCTAGAGTACTACTTTATTTCGTCGGGGCATCCCGGGTAAGGAAGTCGTCTACATCGAAGGTTTAATCTCGGGGAGAAGAGTAATTTTTTTTTTTTTTTTTGAAGGGACCACCAGGTCACCAATTCTTAGGTGACCGGTTACACTCCCTGTGTCCAAGCTAGGAACCAGACTCCTCTGAGGTGTACGGCGTCCCGTTGATTCGGGCATGTGGTGTCGATGACTCAAGTGCGAGCCCTCGGGCGAGTGATCTCTTTCGGGCACGTGTCGTTACTTCTCGGTCCCAAGTGGTTGTTTCTCGCGTCGGGGGGGGGGGTTTTTTTTACGGACCTACTAAAAGTGGTTCATAGAGTCCTTTCTGTGGAATCATAGGACTCATAGAGTCGTTTTCGAGAGATCTCCAAAGACCTCTCTCCTTTAGGGTTCTTTAAGATAGGGGTTAAGATGTTCAGTCCCCGTGGTCGTACCTTACTTTTCTTACCCGGTGGTCACTCGACATACCACTGTCCTCCCGACTGACACCGGGTCAGAGGGGACAGTGACCAGCACCACAGACCATTCGTCCACCTGCCTGGTCGTGTCCCGACTCTCCCGACCTCAACCCCCATTGGTGGAAGGTACCTGAGCCACTTCGTCTACCCGACTCTCCCCTTGTCCGATGAAACGACTTTCCTTCCGACCGAACGGACACCCACCCTCTATAATCCTGTGACCCACATTTGACAGATGTTCATTCAGTGAACACTTGGGTGAACGTGCACACGATTCAGTGAAGTCGACACAGGTCGAGAAGAGTTGGGACACCTGACGGCAGGTGGTCCGAGGAGACAGGAACCCTAAGAGGTCCGCTCTTATGACCTCACCCTAGGGTAGGGGAGAAGGTCCCCTAGAAGGGTTAGGTCCCTAACTTGGGTTCAGGGAATGTAGAGGTCGTAACGTTCGTTCAAGAGGTCGTGATCGCGGTGGACCCTTCGGGCACTTAGGTGAATGAAATGATAATTAAACAAACGAATAACTAAGTCTCACCCTCTGGTCGTAGAACCAAAGAACACAAAAACTTACCGTTTTTTTTTTTTTTTGGTGTTTTTTTTGAGAAAAGTTCCGTTACTTCTACAACATCGACAAAAGTTGAACCGTTTGACTTCATGTAAGAAAATTCATTTGACAAATAACTTCACTTTGGATGTATCTCTTTTTGCCTACTTACTATTCGTATTCTTAAACTGTTTATGAGTCCCGGGTCTGGATACCTCAGTGACGGGTCTAGATCTTTGTCCTGTAAACGACGTAGAGTTTTCATGGGGTGGAAAACGGAGGAAGGGCAGTGTGGGAGGTCTATTGATGGTAGATCGACGGTCAGGAGTAACTGACTGAGACAGAAAGAACTTGGACCTCATGCATCTTAGGGCGTGCCATGGGAGAAGAAACAGAAGAAAGTAGCTCGTACTAAAGTCAAGACACAATAACACACAACGTAGGTTAACAAGTTAAAGTAGCACTTCCTGTGGTGTTATCTTAATAGGTAAGGTGACGACCACCTACAAACCCCACAAAAGTCAGAAAACAATAACATTGACCTACCAATACTCGTCAAAACATATACAGAACTCACGTGTCCTCATACATGAAGTCAACCCACATAATTCTCCCCATCTTAACGACTCGGTACCCTATATGTTACGAATCGTGAGTCCCGACAGTTTGTCAAAAGGTTTCACTACCATTCGCGGTCAAATGTGGGGACGATCGGTCACCTACCGTCCACATAAACGGAATGTAGGAGAGGTCGCGAAACATAATAAATCAAACAAATAAGAGTCGGTGAAACCACCTATATATCTGCACATAGGAACCCTAAAGTGCAACGTGAGACGACGAGTATAAAGAACCGTTTGACACATTGAAGAAACCACTGTACGGACAGGTTTAGAAACTGAGTAAACCTACATACCTTTAAAAATTAATAAGACCTATGTTCGGAGAAGAGTCAAAAGCCTAAACGTTTATAGAAGAGGGTGACGCCGAACGGAAAAGTAACAATTACCACCGAACTTAAAAAAGGTCTCAAATAGTAATAGGGTTCCACCCTCTCCTCTTCTCTTCTTGGTAAAATACGATAAGATAGACCTCGTCTTCAGGAAAGTTATTGAAGACTTACTTTCTTAAGTAAAGTACTTACTTTCTTTAGTGACTACTCAGGTAGAAGTTATGTTAAGTAACTGGATTTATATCGGTCTGATATTTTTCCTTTGTTCAGGGTCTGAGTCTTAACAATCCTAGAATCCGAGACCGGGTGGGAGGAAGCGTTTCCTCCAAAAAGGTATCTCGTGGGTGAGTGTGTATCCCTGGAGTCATGTAGTACCCTACCACCCTAAATAAGTTGATCACCGGAGAAACAAAGTGAGACCCGTTTCTATAAGTTCTTTTTGAAGTACATGGTAACGTATCTCGATTCCTCTTTCTTCGTTTCATCGGACAAAATTGGACAAAATTAAAGACATGGATCATATAAAGTCCTGTTACGTACTTGTTGGTGAGTTCCACTTACACCCAATACCTACCTTTCCCGTGCACACCTCTTCCTCTTTCTTTTCGTTCACTTGAAAATTTGCGTGTAAAAGTGGGGAAGAGTTGAGTTTTTGTTTCCGTCTTTGGACGACAGGTTTCGTCCTTTATAGTCCTTTATGGTCGACTCTTTGACGGGTGAACCGTGGGCACTCGGGGTCGACCGGGAGACTGGGGTGAGGATAAAATTCAGGCACTGCATGTTTGTTCGAAAGGAAAAGACGTGGACTTTCCTACTGAAGTCAGGGTTGACTCATGAATAATCTTCAGTACCTCAATAAAAATTTGGACCCGTGCATCAGTCGGAGCCAGATTAGTGACCGAGGAAGTTCCTCTACCTCCGTGAGAGTCTCATTGTAGGACACGATCGATGTCACAGGATGGTCTCTCTTGGCATAAAGAGTCTGTCCACCAATCAAGCCTCGGTCAACGGGGACGGTTCCCACTGAGAACCGGGGGGATGCCGGACAGTGTGTGACGTGGGCTCCGGGGGAGAGACCTAATTTGAGTGGAACGATCACCCTCACTCGGGCGTACGGTGCGACGAGAGAGGGAGGGGCCGAATGAAGGAGAGACTTCGTGCTTGTGTCGGTCTGGGATCCACCAACGACGACAACGCAAACCAGGCATTCGACACAGACTGAGACACACTGGGACACCTGACATCGGGTGTTCCGAGGAGACGAGACGGGCAACCTAAGGATCCATCCTTATGACCTCATCCAAAGGTAAAGGAAGAGGTCCCCTAGAAGGGTTGGGTCCCTGACTTGGACACAGAAGGCACAACCGACCGTCTAAGAAATGACGACTCCGTGGACCCTTCGGGTCTAGACCCCACTCCCCAGGTTCAGACCTAAGACAACGAATGTCCGACACAGAAACTCGTCTAACGAAGAGCCCCTGGAATCAAAGGGTTAGATGTATTTACTCTGATTACTGAGTGCCAATATTCCTAATTCACTTTTTAACATTCACTTTTCGTTTGGTGCCGTGACCACGATCCTTCATAAGTTATTTAAGATAGACGTAATAATATAATAATAATGTTTGTAATAATATATAATAACATTATAATAATATTTCACGAGTCTCTTGAAATTTTTACACAACAAGGTAGACCAAAATTGTTCTTAGAATACTCTTTCCCCAATAGGAGGGGTACAATATTTATTTTCGTGACTCCGAGTCTTACCAACTCACTTGACTCTTCAGTGTCCTGGTGACTCGTTCTCTTACTCCGAAGAACGAGGTCACCGTCAGGATCCCCGTCGTGTCGCCTACTATGTCCTAGTGTGCGTTGTCGCCGTCGTCGCCGTCGTGCATGGGGTGGCAGAGCACACGAGACGAGAGTGAGTCATGAGTGTTACTGTCCGGGGACGCAGATAGTACTGGAGGTGAAGTCTGCTCCCCTGGTTTCAGGTCCCTCCAGTTCCCTTCGCGGCCCCTACACGTCGACCCTTAGCCCCACGACCCCAGGAGAACCAGACGGCACGGGTTCGACACGAGAGTCCGGGATACGGTCAGACGACTTGTTCTCCCTTGTGAAAGGGCCGGTTACGTCGGCTACTGTCCTCCTGTCGAATAGAAGTATACACCCTTTAGTGCAACGGACGTTGCTTTCTATCAAAATACAGGAGAAAAGGTTAAACATACTGAACAGAAAGAAACAGGACGGAGTGGCGTCGCCGATCTTGGAGGTTATGACTCAACTCACTCTTACCACTCTCGTTTGTAGGGACGAAACAAGGCCTTTGATCTCACTTACGTAAGTCGGAAAGTGATAATTTATGTTTCAGACTATATCCAACGCACTCCGACTTCTTCAAGGAGAGATAAGGATCGCATGACTCTCCTACAGAAAAACAGTAATTACCCATAAATTGAAACAGTTTACTAAAGAGACTTAGTTACTTATACTAGTATACGAAAAAGAAGAAACTAGATAAATATATCTCCTGATATAACTAACTAAGAGTTTATAACTGAGACAGAACGTATGGACAGTAATTGCGTAGAACCAGTACCGTGCAATAAGAAAATATTTGACGACATAAACCTATCAATTTAAACCAACTATTAAAAACGTAGATTCACGAACTCTTTATAACCAGAAATCGAAAAAAAAAAAAAAAAATTTGACGGAGACGACCAAAACTACAGTCTTTACTATTAGTATAAAATTTTTTAGATAAAAGGCCTTCTCTAACACATGTTTACAGTAATTAACAAGAAAAATTTTTTATAAATAAATGGACCGACAAGACCCAGAATCAACACCGTACACCCTAGATCAAGGGACTGGTCTCCAGTTTGGGTCCTGTGGGGCGTAAGTCTGGTAGTCCCTTCAGGATCAACAAGAAATTTACAAACCATTTTAAAAGGTCCCTTTTATAGACTCTGACTTCTAATAAACCCCTATAATAAAATTGATGTTGAGTCAAAGACATTGTCAATATCCTGACTTATTAAATAGATAAACTAGAACCGACGCAAAACGATCACACACCAAAAACTCCTTGACCGGGTAAAGAAAATTTAACAACTTAGACATTCGTATCTCAACAAACATCATGAAAGGATAATAGAAAAATTTCAAAGGTCTTAAACAACATCATAGAGTAAAGTAAGGACTATGACCAATAAACACAAAAGAAGGCAAAAATAAAAACGGATAGAAGGATCTCCAACAATTGAAATAACTAAAAAAAAGAACTTCTGATAAAAAAATAAGGTCAATAAAAAAGATAATAAAAGGTCGAAAGAACGAGGAATAAGGGAAGGAAAACAAACGAAACTCAAATAAAACAAAACAAGGAAAAACTAAAAGGTTTCATCCTTGAATCGATGAACTCTATTGAGAAAAGGTTACATTCGTAAATCACGTTATTTAAAGGGAAGGTCGAAACGAAATCGACGTCGAGTGTTATATAAATAAAAGTGAAAGAAATCAAGATACATAACAATTTTAAAGGAAACTGTAGTGGACAAACTGGGTACTGAATAAATCTTCAAATAATAACTCAAAAGTCACCAGACCTCTAAAAGAACCAAAACTGAAGATCAAATTAAAGTGATACCGGTCCGAGGTATACTGAAGTCAAGAAAGTTTAAACAATTTCAAACCTATACCAAATAGAACCGTTTACAAGGTACCCGGGAAATTTTCTTACATATAAGACGACGACTTCATGTCGCGTAAGATATTTACAGTCAATCTAGGAAAGTCGACTACCATAACAACTCAGGGCATAAAAAAGAAAAGATACAAAAGTGACTAAAAGAGAAATCATTAAGATCTTCAGGTCTCACCCTGCACTTACCTTTAAATTCGAGGGTTGGCTGTCACCGAAATACCAAAAGAAAAGTCAACGGAATGAAGAACGAAGTGTATAACACTTTATACAACAAACCAAGTGTCCTACCGATACAGAAGAGGGACCTAACACGACACGAATCAGCGAGTCAGTACAGGCTGAGAAACGTTGAGGTACCTGATACATCGGGCGGTCCGAGGAGACAGGTACTAAGAGGTCCGTTCTTATGACCTCACCCAACGGCACGGAAGGGGATACCCTAGGAGGGTTGGGTCCCTAGCTTGGGTCCAGAGGGCGTACCGTCCGTCTAGGAAATGGTAGACTCGGTGGTCCCTTCGGGTTCTTATGACCTCACCCTTCGGATAGGGAAGAGGTCCCCTATAAGGGATGGGTCCTTAGCTTGACCCCGTAGGACGTATCGTCCGTCTAAGAAATGGTCGACTCGATGATCCCTTTGGGGCCTTATTGGGATGCACAGTAGTATATTAAAGGGAGAACGGGTACCATTTGAAGAAACGAGATTTCAGATGAAACTATAATTGTATCGGTGAAGGAAAACTAACTACAAACGTACCACATACAAGCAGGAAGGAAACGAAAGTGAGGTGGATACAGTAACTTGACCTTCACTCAAAGAACATTTCTTGTGTCAGTCCAATAGAAAAAATTTAGGTGACACGGTCAGAGATGGAAATTAACCACATGAATATGGGAAATGTAACTTCCATTGATGACTGGAATTTACCCCGAAGGAACCCCGAAGGGTCCGTCGTGATCACCATTTCTTAGGTGGACGGACACGTCCTCTGTACTCTTTATCCAAACTAGGGACCCAACCCTTCTAGGGGACCCCTCCCGTACCGTTGGGTGAGGTCATAAGAACGGACCTCTTAGGGTACCTGTCTTCTCGGACCACCCGATCAGGTACCCCAACGTTTCTCAACCTGTGCTGAATGGTGTGAGCGTTCGCGACCGGATACCCCTGGTTCAGACTATGAAATAAACAAAAGACAAACAAGAAAGACACGTAGTCAGAAGAAAAAAAATCGACCGAAAGAGACCCACTGGACTTGTTAAAATCTCAAGGAAAACCTATGTTGACATAAAAGTCACATAGGGAAGTAAAACAAAAGAACCAATAATAAAACAAACCTCTGATACGACGACCCTTTGGAAACCTTTACTCCTTCTTCGACCACTCAGGTCCAAAGGGATACGGTGACGTGTCTCCGGTTCCTCTGACTCCCGAAGTGACGTCACCGTCGACACCCACCGAGATTGGTGGACTACCATAGAGTCAAGCTTGGTCCTCGGTCCTCACAGGTCCCGAAAAGACGTCGACCAACTAACCTGACAGACGTTCTTGGGACCCAACATTTCTCCTTCGAGCTTGAATAACCAGAGACAACACAAAAGCAAAAGGACCTGAAACCGGTCTCTATCGTCCTATGAGAACCCCAAAAAACAAACAAACAAAACAGACTCGGATAACCACTAGGAGGTACCGTACGGAGAAACCACGAGACAAGTCCCATATACCTTCTACTCTTTCGAGTCCCTTGAGTTTTTCAACAAAAGAGTCGAGAACTCCTAAGGACGGTCAGATGGAAGATGAAAAGTTGAAAGTCTTAGGAAAATAGTAACGGATAATTCATCGAAGGACCCATCAAGTTTGACATTTCCTCTGGACCCAAGTCAGGAACCCAAGTCTTCTAGGGGACCTCTTCCTTTACCGTTGGGTAAGGTCATGAGAACGGACCTCTTAGGGTACCTATGTCCCCGGACCACCCGATGTCGGGTACCCCAACGTCTCAATCTCCACTGACTCGTTGGGTGTGTGTGTGTGTGTAACCTATCGAAGGTCCCAAAAATCAACATGAATCTCTTTGTCTCCTCCCTTTCACTTAGATGTGGTAGAGTAACGTCTTGGTCTACGGTTCTGTCGGATAAAAATTTCACAAAGTCTGTAATAAAAGAAAGGGTCAACTAAAAGGTCCTTTTTTTTTTTTTGGATAGTTACCACGAAGGACACTGGTGTTACGGTGGGAGACGAAAGAACCTTCTCTAGTTAACGTAATAAGTTCCAAAGAGACTCTTGGACGAGACATAAATTGGAGTCCTATAACTTAACGAAAGCTTTTGGGTTTGTCCAATCGTGAAGAAAGGACCTAGTTTTCAACCAAGCATTACACTTATGAACGGACATTGTGTCTCTTACCGAAAAGAAACTCGAGAAGGGTAAGGAGTAGGTCACAGAACTTCTCAATCCCCTTCGTGTGACTGACCTTGGCGGGTGGGACCGGTCCGTGGTATCACTGGTAAACGGACTCAACAAAATCCTGTTCTCCAGGACCATTCCCTGTACCTTGATTATTCGGGGGTGGTTGGCCTTCTCAAGTCCTTTCCAGTTTTCTTCTGTGGTGTACAGTCTGACAACGTCTTTCTCCCTGGGGAAGGTCCCGGGCTTTGACCCGAGAACAGATTGTGAGTCTTTACTTAACAGACTCCTCTGTGTACACGACTGTTTGGTTCTCTAAAATAACCCTTTCGCGCGGGCCCACCTCTCGTCATCCCATTCCCTTGGGTCCTCTTGACGAGACGGCGCACCGAGCGTCAGAGCCCAAAATACCACTACCCTAATCGAAGGGCCACCAGAAACCGGTCAGTAAGATTAAGTCTCAGAAAGGACCACCGCGTACGTGCCGAGTCGGTCTACCTACGATCGCTCTCCCTAAGACCCTTCACCTGCCTGCGCGCCACAGAGGAAATCTGGAAAGGGCTTGGGAAGGACAACCACCACCGAATGATCAAGGCATAAGGAATGGTCCTAGAGGACAGTATTTTGTTGAGTACGTTTACCAATGATACCACGGACCGGTCCCACCCACCAAAGTTAGTCGCACGAAGGGGATTGTTGAGGGGGGGCTCTCTGAAGTATGAGTTCCATGAAGAACCCTTGACCCCGCCTCCAGGGAAAGAAGACATTGAAGAAGGACGACACGTACCCGCATCCGGACGGATCGTCTCGTCTTCAGAGATGGACTAAATTCAACCCTACAAGGTGTAGACTTTGGTCGAAGGTGGGAACATCATTGTCGTTAAATCAAACTTTGACAACCGGGGAGAGTCTCTACTTTATCTGTTCCCGGTTTGCCCTACTAGTAGAGACCAGGGGCCTTTGTCTTCCGTTGTAAACCCCACTCCCTACGTCCCAAACACTGGGAAAAACTAACCAACCACCACTCCGTTGTCTCGACACGAGGTCCTTAGAACACAAGTCAGACTTCAAGGGTAGCAGGGGGACCCACCCCCGAGTTTCTGTAACGATACGTATAAAGAAACTCATCCTTGGTCCTGAGACAGACCTCCGACATGGTTGGAAACTAAAAAAGAGGACAAAGACATAGGGGAGGGAAGGGACTAAACGTCAACAAACTTAGGTGGGAAACTTCGAGTCCCTTCCAGTTCCTCCGACTTACTTCGGGTATAGGATGTCTGTTCTTTACCTCTTGTGTCTTGTCTCGGGGTGTCTCAAGGTGAGTTAAAATTAAATCCCTTAATCCGTTTATACTGACTCTATTGAAGGACAGTTTTACCTCGTATCCTGACGGAGTCGAACCTCATATGTGTGACTTAACCTTCGTAAAGACTCAAGGTTCAAGATCTAGACTCAGAACATACTAATTTTAGAGTTAGGGAACCAGACGGTAAAACCACATTGTCTGGGTCAATCTTTATCAACCTCCTCACTATTGACCTTAAATGATCTGTTTTATTTAGAGTAAAGAAAAATCTTCTTATCCGGACTTTGGGACAGACCTGGACCGTGAAGTCCTTCTGAACATCGGTACATCGGTCAACGGATCAAAATATTTTTCATTCCAATGATCGAAGGTCGTCTGTAACAAAACTCTTACCACCGTAGGTTCGGACTGTGCTGAGTCTTTTGAGTTCACAAATCTCTATGTTCCAGATTAGACTTTCATGTGGGTATCGTAGTGGATCAATAAAGGGTCCTATAGACTTGGTATCGATGTGATAAAACTGAAAATTAACATTTGAAAAGGAATTATTGGTTTCGTCTAAAGTGGCAATTACTACAGTCACAAAGAGATCCATACTCTTCTCGTTCTTAACCCGGAGTATTTTAGAAGAGGACTTTTCTAGATTGATAGACTTCCGGACAAGACGGTCAAAAAGGGTCTCGTGTCTCACGGAGTAAGGACTAAAAGTGGGACTTGAGGAAAGTCCCCGCAACTTTCAGCCGTCAACGTCACCGATACTAAATTAGAAACATCTACATCTACCGTTCACAGTCAGAAGTCAACCGTCTCGGGGAAAAACGAGTATTTGAACTGGTACTAAAACTGCCCCCGTAAAGTACAGGTAAAATAGGGTACCACGACTCTTACAGGTAAGAGTCCAAACTGTTTCTAAAACAACTGTCCGGTGAGTTACACGACAATGACCTGATCCGGTATTTTATCATAGGTTTTAAGAGACCTGGTGATCGGAGAACCAGGTCCTTTTATAAGGGAGAACAACGAAGAAGGGTATGGATCTCAATGTGACAATAGTAGTAGCTAGAGTATACCCTGATATATAATAAGATAATCTCCGGAGTCTGTGTGTAAACTGTCACATTCTTTGTCGTCAAAACATTTAGTTTACTTTATGTTTATTGTATCGGTCGCCATAATCGTTTCAATGTTCATTCTGAATTCAATTCTCGAACGTAATCTACATCGGGTCTTATAGAGTCCAGTAGACTGAATCAGACGAGGCATCTTAGAAATAGAAGGTCCCTTTAATATATGACCGTGGCAGATATTCCGTGTCTCGGGTCAAAAGATCACAATGATCTGACTAATAGAAATCATACTAAAGTAACAAAGGTTGTGTCTCCTCTGAAATTTGGATTTAATGATATCGGACCACAATAGATATATTTAGGTAGGGTATTAACACCCTCTAAAAAGGGAGGAAACGCATTTGAAAACAACAAGACTAACTCGAACCCATCATCTTTTTTCGAGTTTAAATACCGGTCTCAGTCTCGTCCGTAATAATTAACCGGGTCATTCCCCTAGGATAGATCATTATAGTGTCACTGGATTTATACTGATATTAAAAAAAAATTTCATTTAAAAGAGTCCCGGTTGGTCAATCTCATCTCTTCAAATGGTTCCATTGGGTCTTGATCTGTGTCCATTAACCGGTGTTTGGGTTGTTAACCTAACTAAAAATTTTGATCATATCCTATTCCGGATACTGACTTTTCGTAAACTGAATGTACGTTTCCAGATTCTTCGGTTCTTTTGTATTGACTAGTATGCTTAGTCCCGGTCGTAGAGCCCCTTCGACAGAGGGAGACTACAGCAGTAGAAGAGTCTGAAAAATAGAGGACTATTTTTTCAGGAAGGTAGGTCCGACCTCTGTCGGGGAATTTAATACAGAAAAAGATCAGGACCAACGTCCAGTACTCCGTAGACTAGAAGTAGTCTAATGACTCTACTCGAAGTCTTTGTTTGAATCCCACAAGAAATTCTTAAGTTAATTTAAAATGTACTTATAGTGTATTGTCGTTTCTTGATAGATTCTCTACTCAGAATGATTTACGTCTGGAGGTAATTGTTTGACCCTAAATTGTAAAAAACTTTATAGAAAAAGAGGGATTTCAGCGGGAGTAAAAGTAGTTTATATTGATTTAATTCCGATCAAACAAACGTTTTATCCAGACAAGAGTGATTAAAACCAGACTACTAAATATATTGGTATTAACTAATATCTTAAAAATAAAACGACTTTGTAAATATCACAGAGTCTGACTTGAAAATTTTACTTTGTTCCGACCCTTTGAGTGTGGTTTCCGAATCGTGTCTAAAACGGTTGTTTAGATCCACTTAAGAAGGGAAAAATTTCAGAGTTTTTAAAGAACTCTAAAAACATGGGCACTCTATTGGAAGGATTGAGTAAACTATTTGAATGACCTTTGGATTCTTAAAGGTTAAAAACCTCCTCAGTCTACCCCTCTTTTATATTAACAAAACAAATATTACAAATTAAAATGGTTTCATAACAGTATTAATCAGACTCTCCTTCCAAAAAGGATGAGGGACTTTTGTATTCCAAGTTTGGGCATTAAAAAGTCTATCTTTGGTATTTTCAATATTCGTATAAGCGACCAAGTAAGGCAGGAAGGTGATTGAAAACACTTCAGTAGTCCAAAAGGTAATCTTATGGTCCTGTATAGTCTTACAATTCTTGAGGTATATTAAAGATCCTATAGACATAATCATTAAAATGGTATGTAAATTGTACTCGCCTAAATAATGAGTAAACTATTAGAAAAAGTACATTAAATTGGTTGGTTTATTCGTGTCAAATTATAGAGAGAAACCCTACAAAGTCCCCGGGAGACTTCGTGGGGTTTCAATTGATCTCCAGTTTTCTTGAAGTTTTCTTAAACTAAATCCTTCAAAATAGCTTTTCTAGTTAGTTTTCCCAAATCTTGAAACCAGTCTAACTCGACTACCCACATAGTAAATCGAACAACTATACAGTGTTACCCGCATTTATGGTTCCGAGTTCCAGATCAGTGTCAGTCGAGGCGGTAGCACCTGGATTAACCGAGATTACTCAAAAGATACCGACGCAGTAAGGGTTGTTTTAGGTAAATAGATTGATTAACATTAGGTTAAAATCTTTTAGGACTGGTACGTATTGAGAAAAATCATAAAGAAGTATGGAAAAAGAATAAAAAAAAAAAAAAATGACTTTTGTGAAAAATGAAAAGAAATCGTTGGTTCTTGATTGAAAATATAATCGTAAAATATCTACCCACTTGCATTTATGGTCACTATTAAAGATTTTGGAAACCAAAGACTCTTGTAAAATCCTACCGTGGTTTGTAATAAATAAATATCAGAGTTTAAAGAAATCAAAAAGACATTTTCTTTTAATCACAAATCATCAAGTCAAGTCAAGTCAAGTCAGCGAGTCAGCACAGGTTGAGAAACGCTGGGGTACTTAGCGTCGTGCGGTCCGGAGGGACAGGTAGTGGTAGAGGGCCTCAAGTGAGTCTGAGTGTAGGTAGCTCAGACACTACGGTAGGTCGGTAGAGTAGGAGCCAGCAGGGGAAGAGGAGGACGGGGGTTAGATACGGTCGTAGTCTCAGAAAAGGTTACTCAGTTGAGAATCGTACTCCACCGGTTTCATGACCTCGAAGTCGAAATCGTAGTAAGGAAGGTTTCTTTAGGGTGCCAACTAGAGGAAGTCTTACCTGACCAACCTAGAGGAACGTCGAGTTCCCTGAGAGTTCTCAGAAGAGGCTGTGGTGTCAAGTTTTCGTAGTTAAGAAGTCACGAGTCGGAAGAAGTGTCAGGTTGAGAGTGTAGGTATGTACTGGTGTCCTTTTTGGTATCGGAACTGATCCGCCTAGAATCAGTCGTTTCATTACAGAGACGAAAACTTATATGATAGATCCAACCAGTATTGAAAAGAAGGTTCCTCATCCGCAGAAAATTAAAGAACCGACGTTAGTGGTAGACGTCACTAAAACCTCGGGTTTTTTTATTTCAGACTGTGACAAAGGTGACAAAGAGGTAGATAAAGGGCACTTCACTACCCTGGTCTACGGTACTAGAAGCAAAAGACTTACAACTCGAAATTCGGTTGAAAAAGTGACAGGAGAAAG